>VZTO01009026.1:13469-37057 GCA_013400615.1 Syrrhaptes paradoxus | reverse complement strand
GATGGAAGAAACAGAAAAGACAGGATGAGAGGATCAAAAACTGTGATGATAAGGGAAGGAACTGCTAATCAAAATGAGATGAGAGAATGCAACACCCGAAAGGCGAGGAGATAAAGGAGACTCCTCGGACCCCTAAAGGACTCTTCAGCTAATTATAATAAGAAACGGGGCTAGGCAGGGCTGGAAAATGAATATGAATAAATGTATTGCAAAACTTAATGGATATGCAACATTTTGGGGAATAAATAGAGGGATAGGTTTTGAGGAAAGACGTGCCTGTTGGTAGAGCAGAAGCTCCCCTCATGCCCAGCACTGTTTGCTTATTCTCCACCTACGAACAAAATAAAATCTTAACTTTTTTTCTAGCTGTGAAAGTGCCCTCATTGATAACAGATTTTTACATAATTCCTTAGGTAAAAAAAGGGTATGCTAGCTGAGGAACTTTACACTGATGAGCCATTTCTCCAAACATAACCAACAGGATGTAAAATAGCCATATATTTTTTGAAGCATTTTGGTGGTCCTAAACCTCATGAGACTATGATCCAGTGAAGTTTGTTTAACCTCTGAAAACTACTGCTCTATAATATACAGTATAAGTGTAAAGTTGTAAGATGGCGTGGTCAAGAATTGGTGGAGTAAACAACCTCATGGGACTCAGTTCTCAACACTGTCTGTATAGCATTAGTATAGTAAGCTAGCTTGCAAAAAATTTGCCTGTTCAACCACAAGGAATAACGGACAGACTTTCAAATGCAAACTCATGGCTGCATGTGCAAAAAAAATTGGGCAAATTCATTTTTTTCAGACTTTTTTGAAGATTATTTGAAAAAATGTGGTCTTTGCATGCCATGAGGGATTAAAGTAAACATTAACTGTTTAGAGATGACTGAGAGTCTGGGAAACTAGTTATCCCAGAAGAAACATTTGGCTTGCCCAAAATCTTTTACCAGCCCTAGAGAAGTAAAGGAGCAAATCTTTACTTCAGGCAAAGACAAAACTGCAGTATAATTAGGACCAACCATTAATCTACCTTGCATGAACAGTAATGTAAACGAAGACATGATACATGAACTCTGGATCAGGCTGTCACTGGTTTGTCAGCTTGTCAGGTTCATGGTACTCTTTGTGGCTAGTGTACAGATGCTATGATTCACTTGTGTATGTCAAGTGACTGCAGTGTAGATGTAAGCAGGATGGGTTTTATACAGAGTGCTTCAGTATATGTTGAAATCAGGAGGCCTTGGAGACAAAAGTTATGTCTTCTCGCCCCTCATGGAAATGGAAAGGTCATTCATGAGGTATCATTTTAACTGCAATAATGGCTTTGACAGAGAGTGCTTCTTATGTTGGTTGAACTGAACTCTTTCTAGCTGCTCACTGGCAAGAATTACTGTGCATCACTTAACTACCCTGCCTTTTTATGTTTTAAGATCTTTCTCTAACCTACAGTCTTCAGTGAGGCACTTCAAAAATATTTCTTCAGACTAATCGTGGTGTGGCTGCTTTGAATCTACAGTATTTCCTAATGACATACAGATGGTTTTCAAGATGGTTAACATCTATGCTGCTTCTATAGCTCAAGTACCAGACGGCAACATTTGCTGAGAATGTAAGAAAGCTCCAAAGGTTGGGAGTGGCCTTCTGCCAGGGCAGTTTGCTTTGTAAAGAGTATGCAAAAATGAACAAAACCAACTCCCTCCGTTCAGATTTATCATAGAATACCTATTTAATAGTGGTGGCTTTCTTAACTATTGTCAGAGAATTGTCTTTACTGCTTATCTGAAAATGTGTGGCTGAAAACCCATGTCTCTGCTCCCATGCAAACTTTGCATTCAATCTATTTCAGCAGCAACCAAAAGAAATTGCCTTTTAAAGATTCTGTGGAACAAAAGAATCTTTCCCAGTCAGTTACCTTTATGTCTTTGATAGTCCTGGAGGGTCTGTCACTGTCAAGCCCCCAGTAACAGCAAACAGCACACGTTAGATATAGCTTTCTATAATGAGGGTTAGTCAAGATAACATAATTTCAACTAATACGTTGCATAAAATTATTAAGAAAATTCTGCAACAGTGAGAGACATGCTGAATTAATCTACAAAAAGGTCTATTTACGTCACACAGGGGCTTTTTTAGGACCATAGGACAGGTGAACTGAAAAAGAATTATCAAGAAATTATTTCTATTACGCAGAATTCGTATTTTTGTCTTGCTAACAAATTCAAACTGAAATCCTCGTATTATGTACAATCAAGTAGTATATTTACGATGTTTGCCAAGCTCTTCTCCAGTCTTTCTACCAGTATCTTATTTGAGGCTATTGGACTTCCTTTAATTCTTAAAGACAGTGTGAAAGTGGAAAAAACATATTTATATATTAAATTTATGGATTATGCTTAAAATGATGATCTATTCCAAATAGCCTTATCAAAAACTACTTTGAAAATGATTAGTACTGAGAGTTTTTAAGGAAAATGATTGAAAACTTAAGCAATGATGGAAACAGAATACTTGAAAACAATTGTGGAGAGGATAGAAGTCATTGAGACCTAGATTGAAAAGTGAAATTTGTAGGCAGCAGATCTTTCATGTGAAGGAAGACTCAGTTAACACTTTAAAATGAACAAATCCTTCCTGTCTCTGTGAAGAATTGAGCTAGCCTGCTGAATATTTTCTGTTATTTAAATAAATGTCAGACATACTATATTCAAGTAAAAACAGATGTCTGCAGTTAGCAGAAATTTCTTTTTCACCCTGAAAAGAGACATGCTTAATTATGGATGGGTAGGGTTGATTAAGGTAGTTATACAGTCAAAAGCAGTTCAAACTATCAGTGTTTTCTGTACTTTAATAAAATCTGAAATTTGAAGTACTATACAAAGTTGTTTGAAATTGAAATATCTTTATATCAGTTTTAACAGCTGATGTTTAAGATTAGGTTATAAAATGACATGCAAGTGATAAATAAACATAACACATCAACAGAACATATTGGAATTTCTTGTGCTGTCTTGGAAGCTAAATGTGTTGATTGCTGCTCTTTTTACTAATAGAAACAAACAAAAATAAAAAGTTTCACCAACTAGTTAATGTTTTTTGAACACAGGCTGAGAAAGTTTAAAATCATCCTAAAGAAAACAAGGCTTAGAACAAGTAAAATAATTAAGTCAGCTCATTACTGATTTAGGGCCCATAATTAAGCTTATTTATACCTGACTTAAGACCTGTAGTTAAGCATACTCATAACTGGCTTTTATGCCAGTGGAAATTGGATCAGACTCTTAGAAAACATTAATGGCCCTGTCACACCAGGGTGCTTAAGGGCTGGCTCCTAATTAAAAATTGCATGCTTTTTAAGAGAGGCCCTGCTAACCTGCACGGGGCCATGAGAAACCTCTCTGTGCATGGCTGAGGACTTCTGAGCTGGGATGGACCCCACAGCAGGGCAGTCGAGGTGCAGGGGCTGCCGTCCTGACCTCTCTCCACATCATCCTCCTGGTGTCTCTCAGGGCTTTCTCATGCCCCTTCAGCCAAAACCTGGAAAGCTAGAGTAAGGCACAGATTCAGACATGAATCTGTCCCTAAAAACAAGCATTATAACCAAAATTTTTCAAAGAGACTGGCCAAGAGAGCTAATTAGATTTCCTCAAAACACTGAGACATCCAACATTCAGGTCTTTGGCTGAATACCCAAACTGCTTGTAAATGGGCACTTACACTATTTAAGTAACAGCATTACTGACTGTCATTCCAGTTTTCCTAAGATTACTTTTTTAATCAAATGCCCTTAGCTACCGCAGAAATGAGTGTACTGAAAGCATACTTACAAAACAATTCATCAATTCTATTTCCAACTTCAACTGCTATATTCTCAGTCCTTCTACTTTGCCTCTGTGTGATGTTTCATAATCCGGTTTTTGAAGTAATTTTTACAGCTATTTAATGAATATAGGGAAAAGCACTATAACTGTCATGGCTTCTGTCCTATGTGTAGAATAATAGTTATTTGTCTAGTAAAAAAGCATCACCATACTTTAAAGATCCCCCCTAAGAATATTCTTGCCAAATATTTATTTCTGAAAAATGTAAATGTATCATCCGTGCTGTTTAGTCTTGTAACTTTACAGCCTCTTTCAATTTGTATATATCCCCACTGATCGCTCCTACTACATCTGCTTTAGTAAACTAAAATAATACAACATATTATCCAAAGTATTAATCTGCTCTCCTTTTCTTTCCTCCTTCCTTCTTCAACAGGATTGTTAACTCTAACCAGTAGATTCAAATGTACATTTTATGGCTTATTGCTGTGAGAACAGGGATGTTATTGACAACACTCCAAGGTGTTTAACATGTATCTTGGAATTAATATTACAGTCGCTGAAAAAGTGTACAAGGAGAATGGATTTACAAAATGTTAGAGGCTTAATTAAATGGAGGGATACTGTGAAACTTCTCCTTTTTAGAGGCATCAAATTATTAGATGGTGTCCCCTGATATTTGACAGAGTAACTTTTATACTGCATCTTCTGTGAAATGCCAAATCCCACTCTCCATGCCCAAGCACAGAATCTTCAAATACGAGACTCTTTGGAGTGAGAAATAAGTGTAAGCTCTGCAGTGCAAGAGTTAAGAGACAGGATCATCCAGGATTGCACCAGGGAAGGCCTTTTCATCACTGGATACCAAACCTGCCTTCTGCTTATGTCCTCAGGAGAAATGTAAAATCCTCCTCCTTTTTCCTCTGCACCCTTTTTCAGGGAAACGCTTCTTTGAAATCTCTGTATAAAGTGTTGAAAAAAAAAGTTACAAGAAAACCTTATCTTAAGGGGAAGACAGTTTGAAATGAGGAAGAGCATAGTCCAGAGGAGTAAACAGCAGACTTGAGAAAATAGCAAAAGCTCTGTCCCCTAATGCATATACAGATACAAAGCAATCAAACAAAAATGAGATTGTGCAGCTAATAAAATCAAGCAGGCCGAGCTAGCTAGAGCCATTTACAGATGGCTGTTGAGAGTTCCCCATCACTTCTGAATGGCTACTGGCAAATATGTACCAATACTTGGTCTCTCTTGGGAAGCTATTTAATTTATCTCCAAATCATCTAACTCCCAGGTGGCTGTTTATCTTGTATCAGTATGTTTCTCTTATTGCTAAAGGATTCCTCTCTTGTTTGACTAATTTTTCCTACGTTTCCTCTTTCTTTGCAGATTATCTCCAGTTTTCTCACTCTAGAGGAGCATGTGCATAATTTGTTTGTCAATAATAAATCATGCACACATTTTATTGCATGTTACTAATGTTTCTGCATAGGAGAAGAGAAGGAAAAATCCTATAAAACTGCAAATGCACTAGTGGCACCTGTAATATATATTTCTATTTGGTTTTTTATTATTTTTACTTCCATATTTACATTTTTATCTTTCTTTAAATATAACCTAATGTATATGCATATATATGAAATTCAGATCATAAACTTCATGTTGGGTGGTTTGAACTTTTTCTGTGCAGAGATAAAACATTTCTGGTTACTTCAGAAAATCAAGAAATGGCTAAAAGTTTCCCCTTTAACATCAAAACCCAGTCATTTGATGTACTCTATCATTTTACTGTGTCCCTGACTCTCAACTTGAAAAAAAAAAGGTCTTATTTCCTTTCTTCATAAGTGCACTGACTACCTTCTACTTTCTTCCTTTTACAGTCTGTCTTCAGTGACAGCTTGAACTTGCCTGATCTGTCTGTATTAAGTAGTCTTACAGAATCAAACCCTATTACCTTTGCTCACTTTTGGTAGCACCTTGCTTTTCACCTATGGCTTCCTCGAGGTATTTGTATAGATTATACTGTAACCTCATGAGTTATTGACCATTCTCTTTCTGCCAAGGTCCTGTAACACAAACAGACCAGACAGAAGGATATGAGAGCTTCTTCAGGTTGGTCAGATAAGAGTGCAGAGAAATTTATAGCGGAAGCAAGCTTGATATATTGACAAACCACAGCAAAGATACCAGAGACTCTCCCATGGGATTTAACATGAAGGTTGTGATGCTGTAAAATACCAAAATCAGCAGTGATGTGATTCTGCATCAGGGACAGGAGAATCCTTCTGCAAACATGACAAGCAGTGTCTTTGGATATGTTAGTCTTTGAACCCCCGATTGCTTTGTAGGTTAAAAACTTGTTCTGATTTATGATATATGTGTGCACAGGAATTTTGTCCCCATTTGCTCTTGTTTCAGCATCTCCCTTGTCTTTAATGTTAGTGTTTGATGTTCTCTTCTTGATACAAAAAGATAAGTCAATCATTTGCTTTTTGTTTTACATTTTAGGACAAGCCCAGTCTTCTAGAGTTCCTTAGTAAGACAAGCCATACAGTCTCTTAATAATTTTTATGTGTCTGCACTGATTCCAATCCCAATACACTTTTTGTGGGAATGTCTCTGCACAGTGTTCCACTGAACTCTTACCAGCTTTCTGCACAATAGACTTAAGACTTCCTAGGTTTACCTGAAAACAGCTTGATGGCTGTATTTTAAGCTTTCACTGCCTTTTCGCAGGTACTGCATTGATGAATTATATACATAATGATATCAAAACAAGCACCAATTTATTTTATTCAGTCCTCCCAGCCCACTATCTCCAGGTTCATTGCAGAAATCAGCATTATTTTATTCTCCCAGTGTGAGGCCTTGCATTCTGTACTATTTCTGTATTATTGTATTCTACTATTCTGAACCTTTCACCTCATTTTTATTTCAGCTTTAAGATGATGCTTATACTCTCTCTGTGCAACCTATTCTCTGTTCAAAATACGTCTGCTTATTTCTCTCAACAGATTTTGTTAGAACACATCTATATTTGCAGCAAAAATCTGACTTCTCTCCTACCCCTGTGATTTCAGTAGGGTCTTTGCAGATTATTTCCTTACATATTTTGCCTTGCCTCTGAATAGAAGTCATTACCAGTCAATGGCCTACCTGGTAGAAATGGTTGTTCTACTCAAAGAGAACATTGCATTGAAGGGCTGCATTACTGACACTCCACAGGTAGGAGTGACATAATGAGAAGGAGGGGCAATGATAAAAGAGATCTTCCATTTCATGTTTTGTTGAGAACTTCCTTAGGACCAGGTCATGTGGCAGGTGCTTGTTTCATCAAGTATCTACCTTCCAAGCCATTCTTAACATGAGTCTGTACCAATATAACAGCTGGATCTGGCTGGTTTTCAAGCATCGCTGGAAGGAACAGCTCTCCATGATATGCAAACAGCCATCCCCTCATGTGACCTTAGCACTTAAACCAGCAGCTGTGGTTCATTTGTGTGGGTGGAGGATTAAGATGTGGTTCAGTCATTTGCTTCTGTCTTATGGAGACTTCTGGCTGTTATATTGCCTATCCAGGGCTCACATTTCTCTGAGTTCCTGCTTGTGTTTCTCCACATATTTGTGAAGACATCAATGGCAGAGAGTGGAACAAATAAGTTATTTTTGGATCAACTCTTTATTTTGGATCACAGCCTTTTTGTGATCTTGGGCAGACATACAATGGAAATAATTTTACTTTATGTATCAGGGATAATGTAAGAATAACTACACTCCTCTGAATCTGAGGAAGCAGGGAGGAAAACCCTATCACATACTATATAATTTTTAATCTTCAGTCTTTGTGCAGCCATAGAGACTAGAAGTATATTTTGATTGGTTGTTCCAAGCCCAAATTCTGCAGGGCTTTATGAGTGGTGGGCTGGACAGAGGCCTTGAGTGGTTGTGTGCGCATGTTCTCATGACTGATACCCAAAGAATGACATACGAACATTAATAGTAATAAAGACTATAAAGAGGCTGCAATAAAACATTTTTAAAGTAGAATATGTTCAGGTTCTGTTCCTCTGCTTTATTTAGAGAAGGATTATATTCAGTGAAAGATCTTTCGGGCAGGCACTGGCACCTGCCTCCTTGTGACATTAGATACAAAAAGCTAAGCCCATTTCTTTCACTTGGAGCCTCTCCCACCCAGGCTGGCTTGTCACTCTAAGTAGAATGTGTAAAGGGCTTTGTCGCCTTTAAAGGGAGCTTGTATTTGGAAATTGACATGTTATTACTGAGATACTCAATTAATGTTTGTAACTTTTTTCAAATAAAAAATAAATAAGACAATACTTTTAAAAATAAACCCACATGTTGATGAAAAGTGGTATCAAAAGTCAAACTGATAGCTTAAATATGTACACCAGAGATGCTATTGCTTAAGAAGGCATGACAGCTATAAGAATTGTAACAATTAAGCAATAGATATTCAAAGAAAATAGCAGGGAACTGACAGGCTTTTGCAAATTAAAATATGGTTGATCCTTAAATGTTTTCCAGTGCCTAAATTAAGCCCTGAGTTAATTTTCAGGCATTAGTACTTTTCCAGTCCCCTCTGTCAGATCTTCTTCACTGGTTAGAGACAAGGGTGAATTACAGTGCCACTGCGTGTCATGCACAATAGCAGCCAGATCACAGCCACAAACTTTTACATTTGTTAAATTCTTGCATATCCAGCTCTGGGATTGAAAATGTATCTTCAGGTATGAATTGTTCTTTGCTCAAAATCCAACACATTACAGTTTCTTGATAGTGGTTTGTTTCCCTGCTCTGACAGTGCGAGCTCTATTAATAATCTGTGTTCATACTGCCACTGGCAAACCAGGAAAGTAAGTGATGTGGTGGTACAGTAGAAACAAGAGCTTTTAATCACAGCAACAGTGTTGTCTGGAGGGAAAAAGAGAAAGCCAGTGCTAGATGTGCAGAGGAAGTAGAGAGAGACCAGAGCAAGCCCATGGAGAGTTTTATAATCAAGAAGTTAATTTTGCACTGGGTTCTGAAATTAATGAGGAACCGGTGGAGTTGTCTGACAATGGGGGTTATACAAGTTAGTGTCCAGGGATCACAGAAATTATTCTGAGCCCAGACATACTGAATCATTCATTGTTTTCTCCCACTAAACAGTCTTATAATTCAAGTACTTAATCATAAAGAATAATCAAGTTCTCTCTCTCTGACTTCAGCTTTTCTGCCTTTCTCAGCTGGCTGATCATGCCTCAGAGAATCAGACTTGTCTCACCTCTCAGGAGTGTGTACCTGATGGTTCCTCTCTCCCTCTGTGTGAATCTTCTTCTTTGAACTATAGTTGTCTTTCTCTCATATTCCCTAGCTGTTATTTGCTGAATTCTTGTGTAGTTTTTTTGTCGTGACAGCCTGGTTTACAGAAATGAAAGCAGAAAGACCATAACCTTAATCCACTCCCCTCGCCCTGCCCCATGCTATTAATGTGTTGGACTGTTCTATCCTCATTCCTTTTTTGTTTTGTGACATGCCAATTCATTTGTGACTTGCTAGCTAGAGATGATCATATGAACCTCAAATATAAGGATATTACAGATTTCACTAATCACACTTCTGTTTATGACCTTGTGTCTTTTGCAAATTGCATTTCCCAACCACATCACTTGTCATGGCATTCCTATTGACTTGACTGAAGATCTGCCTTATGCAATCAAAGCAGATTTCCTCAGAGGATGTGATGGGTTTGCCCTTGGCTGGGGGCAAAACCACACACCCACTCACCCAGTTCCCCCCCCCCAAGGATAAGGGAGAGAATTAGATGGGTAAAGGGAAAAAGGACTCATGGGTTGAAATAAGAACAATTTAATAACTAAACTACAATAATAATAAAAATAATACTATATACAAATATGCAAATGAGTGATACACAGTGATACTGCCCCCCCCACCCGATGATCAAGGCTCAGCCTGTTCCCAGCTAACGATCCCGGAGCAGGGGGAGTCCCAAAACCGCACTCATGGAATGGAGATAACAGTCCGAGCATCCCAGACTGAGAGCTAACTGGGGTGGGGGGCTGGGGGAAGGCCTTGGGGGAGCGACCATCTTAAGCAAGATGACCCAGAGCAAAAGAGATCCGGAACCAAAAGGGACAATCTTCTGGAGGGTCCTCACCTATATACTGAGCATGACATGTATGTTATGGAATAGATTATTGGCCACTTTGGGTCTCAATCCCGAACCTAAGATCAGCTCCTGGGCTAGTAACTGGGGCTGTGCTCCTTCCCAGTTTCTCCTGTTTGCAGACAGTCAGAGAAGCTGAAAGACCTTGGCAGCTGCATAAACATCATTTTTTATCAGCTTTCTTCTGAGCACAAATCCAAAACACAGCCTCTTGCTAGCTATTATGAAGAAAGTTAACTCTCTCTCAGCTTAACCCAGGACACAGCATAATAACTGAGAATTTTGACCTCCTTCAATTTACTCTGAGTTTTAACATTAAAAAATGGAGTGCATAATAAGTATGGAATTGTACTTATCAGCTGGGAGTGCAGCCTGATTGCAAGACTCTGTAGCGTAACAGCATTTAACACTGACTGTGGCAAAGTGAGCTGTAAGTGGGTAATAGCCACTATGAAGAACAACTAAAAATACCTCAGAACAAGCAAGTTCAAATTTTACTTTTCTGAATCTAATTATTCTTCATAGTAAACAATCAAATGCAAGATGCTCAGACATTCAGTTGTTTGTTTCCTTTTCTTAAAGACAAAAGAAAAATGAGACAATCACAAAAAGTTTCAGAAGACTTAGCAACATACAAGGCAAATTGATTTATCAATAGAAACAGAAGTGCACTTCTCTGGAGTAAGGAGAAAAAAAGTATTCTGGCCCCACTGGGCTTTAAAAATGATAAATCTTTGGCATGAGGAAGGGCTTTTTAAAATTAAATTTTCTTTGTAACCTAAGGGGTTTTTGATTTATACTATCTAGCCCCAAGCAAGGGTCTTAATTATTTTTGATTTATTTCCTTCATTCCTGAGAAAGGACTTTCAGTTTTTCTTTATTATTATTATTTCGGGTTTTCTTCTTCTCCTGTAGGTGTACCTATATTTTCTAGCACTTATTCTTACTGCTAAGTTTTTATGTTTTATTTCCTTCTGAGATGAAACATTTCTGGCAAAAGCCTTCAGGTCTTACTCAAACAAAATTCAGCTTGCTTTCACAAATGTAATACAAGATTTGAGTCTTTTCCTTTTAATTTCAATTTTTTTTCCATAACTTCTGTTATGCTGCTGTAAATGAGGTGTGCTGTCCCATCTTTTGAAGTAAAAAGTTTTCTGTGATCAGTATGGCTTCTTTTTCCTCTCAGTTGAGATTTTTAGATAAAATATGCAATACAAGCTTAGCAACATTTTCTCTTAACAACAAAATGGATTTTTGTCAACTGTTTTCTCTTCTTTATGAGAAATAATTCTGTTTTATTTTTATTATGTGTATAAATGTAAAAAAAAATGCACCCTTTCAGTCAAATGGGATGAAAACCTTCCTGTCCAGCACAGCTTGGTAATTAAAGCAATCTGCAGGACTGCAGAGCCCTCAGTCAAAGAAATTGAAACTTTCTCTATTCAGATTCAGTAAGCTCTGGCTGTTGCTATGTAACAGGAAGGCTGCTGTCATCAAAGAGGTCTGCTGGTACTTTTCCAGCCCTTCCAAGGTGGGATGGTGGGACATGGCCTGCCTGGTAGGGGGGTCCTCTTGGGCCGAGGTGTGAGCAGTGCCTGGGGCTGCTCAGCCGCAACAAGGCCAGCCAAGTCTGCTGAAATGCAGGGTTGTGAAACTGAGTGCCTTGCGGGGGGAAAAAAAGGAAAACACTGGGGGAATTTCGGGACCTCTAGAGTTTACTGAGTGGGAGCTTTTAGTATCCTTATTTTGGATCTCTCTTCTGCAATAATTCTCTTCTGCCTAAGTCTTCGTGAATATGCACAGAAACCTTTTTGTATTGCATTGCTGGCTCCATGCTAGTGATATGAAGGAAGTGACACCTTTCTAGCAAATGAGTTTAAATATGTGTCAAAGCCAAAAATATTAAAGGCCATTTAGATATTGCAGTGACAAGAGCTTTATAAATACTTGAACTGATTTTTCATTTGCTCTGCATCCTCTATGAGTAACATTTCTAGTGAGGTGAGTTATTTTTCTTACAGTATGCCGCCACTTCATGCTGAAGGTTACTGCAGGCAGAAGGGATTATACTGCGGCAAGGAAAATCTTATCCACAAACCCTGTGGTTCCTTCAGATTTTTGTATGGGAATGAGCACCCAGATAGACATGAAAGCAAAAATATATTTGTTTTGTCTGTCATTAGACAACAGATTGAAACTGATGCTGTTAAGCTCTGAATTGGTTAGAAACCTGCTTAGGGACTCTGTATCTAGAAATAAAGCTGCAGATTGAAAAAAAAAAAAAAGAAAAAGAAAGTAAGAAAATAATTGCAATTGTTTTGTGGAGCTACAATTGTTTTGCAGAGCTACACTAGAGAGCTGCAACCCTCAGCGTACTGGTTCAGTCTTTGATAAAACAATTGAGTTTGGCTCCCGACTGCACTGCCCCATACTAACTGTAGCTCAGATTCAAACACTCAGCAAATACTTAGCAGTTACTTTCCACCTGAACCATCAGAAACATGAGTTTGCCTACAAAAGAGCATGAGAAAGTCAGGTTTGATAGGACTAGGATTTAGAGTGTATAATATTTATAGGCCAAAATCAACCACAGAATTCAGCTTAACAGTAGAAGTGGGTACATGCACATTTAATATTTTTTTTGTATGTTTTAATAAAAACTGACTTCACTGTATGTATAGAAACCTGTGGTCAGAGCCAGTTAAGTGCTTACTTTTCTTTCCATGGGAAATTCAGTGGTAGCATTTTTTGATTGGAACAAGCACAAAATGGGAAATACTGACATTGCACTCTGCCATTACAGGATCAAGAGACACTTTTTCTTTGATGCAACTGACTATTTGGTTTCTATATTAACATTTTAAATGCTTTAAAATGTGTTTTTACTTAAAAGGTCAATTTACTATAGAAAAATTGCCCAGAAAGCAAAACACAAGCTTTCATTAGAAAGAAATACATTTCAGTACTGTGAAATAAATGCTAGTAACAAATGCTTTTTTTTTCTGAAGTTTTTTTTAAAAAGTCTAAATCTAAACCTAAAATTATCTAAGTCTACGTGATATATTCTAGACAACTTTTAACAGTCATTGTATATTTAATGATTAAGAGAAGAATTTCTGAAGCAGAAACCTGGTAAAGCAATGATACATAGTTTGATTCCCTTTGCATATTAAAGAGCTGGATTAAGGCCTGATTCAGAAGAGTAAAACATCCATTGCTTTTGCTGAAAACAGCTATAATCTAGAAGAAGGGTTACGCAGAAGATTAACCCAGCCCAAGACCTAACATGGGAAAGGTCAGTATCCAGTCACTTGTCTTCACAGGAAATCAGGGACAACATTTTGCAGCACTGTAAGTGCCTAAAAAGCTAAGCAGCAAAAGGAGCAAAATTAAATTCAGGAGAAAAAATTTTTACCATGTTTTCACAATGACTGAAAATACATTGACAATTCAGACCCAGGGCCTGAAGTTAACGTCAAGTCTTATGAAATTGTGTTTAAGTACGTTTTGATGAATGTTGTTCAAGACAAAAGGTCATAGGGATATATGCTGTAATACTACTGTAATACTAACAAGAAGTCAAGACAGCAAAAGTAAAACACACCTGAGACTGCTATAAAATTTTAAACAGTGTTATAACCTGACAGATTTATATGAAGATGGAATATTAGGAGTTTGATTTTTGGTACATTTTTTGTTTTGTTTTCACAGAAAGACCTTTAGGAAAGTGGGCTTTTTACTAGGGGAACTACAGGGGGACAGATACGTTCTGACAAAAGGCAAGGACAAGCCAGAGAGGAGTACACGATCTCCTGGGTAGGAAATATAAACCACAAATTCCAGCAGTATGTATCCATAGTCCTGGTACTTCAGTGTACAGTCTCACCTCCATAACCAGGGTGTACAAATTCACCAATTACCCATTTGGTCTTTACCAGTGCAGCTGAATTGTCAGAGGTGCCTTACACTGTGGAATATGTGCAGTTCTGGGGTAAACTGGTAAAAAAAAGTAAAAGGCTATGAAAGTGTATATATTCTAAAAGTCAAGGAAAAGCCAGTATGATTGCTCCTTTGTGTGAAGATGGGGTTAATTCAGGAAATACCTTTGCCAGTTGTATAGACATTTTTTTCACTCTGATAAATTAAGCTTTAGTGATCAAAGGAGGAAGAAGAGAAATGCATTGCCAGCATGACTTTTCCAACTTTCTGTTCAGCCTTCTGTATGTTTTGAATGTGGCCCTTTGAATTTCCATGTAGAGGAAGGACTACATTCAGAGCTCAGTGTTTCTTGGGTAAGAACCCCGATGCTTCCACCTGGAAAAGAGAGTGTGGATGGGCTGAGGGCTGCAATATCTCTGCATGTAAACAAATGAGCATGAGGCATTGAAATTAAAGCTCTGCAGTTTAGTAGGTAAAGACTCTGCTTTTACATCAGTAAAAGGTATTATGTTAACATGGTATGGACATGTGGCCATTCTAAATTTCCTACTGGTCTAACTATCAGTGCAAAGCTTCCTTTGTGCACTCTTAGGATCAAGTCACACAAAGGCTGTATGGAATGCTGTTATTTGTCAAAAACAGACATAAAAATCGAAGGTAATAAATCAGGGAAGAGGGCTTTGAGTGATCTAAATACTATTGTCCCTGTTTCATTTGAGAACACCACGTAAACAATGTAAACACAAAATCGGGAACTGTTTTGTAATAGGCAGCAAATAACATAGTAAAATTGCTTTAATAATAGGACAGAAACAGGAAGAGAAATATACACAGAAAGTAAACCTTACATCCTCGCAGGTGATGGAACCTAACTTTTGTGCAACATCGGATAGAATCCACAGGGACAGCCACTGTGCACTGTGTAGATCCCATGTGTAGAGAGGTTCACCCTCTCCCCTATACTTTTGCTCTTTGTATCTAGTATAACAAACAAAACTATTTTGTCTGGAGAGGTAGAAATGTAATCTCTCACTTAACATCCACCAGAGCATATTCATCTACATGCATCTAGGAACTGTATCCAGGAACAGCACGTATCCAGGGTATTCCAGCACATTCCCTTACATTTTTATATATATGGGATTCTACTGTGGTCACTCATGCTAACATATGGTCTTCTCAAGCCCTAAGTACAGGGCCTACTAGAGGAGACATGGCTTGCTCAAGATCACTAACTCTTTGAATTCAATGTCTTCTGCAGACTCTCAATACAGAGGATCAGATCTATGAAACAGAAAAATTCATAGGCAAATAGAATACAGCTGGTGGGTGTGTAACCTCATGTTATGACAGCTGGATATTGATCAAAATGAAATGGAAAGAGCTGGACAGAAGTCAGGAAAATACCAGGGTAATCAAAAGATTGATGTTTAGAGGGTTCTGCTCTGAGCTAACCCTTAGGTTTCGCTGCCAAGCATACATCCCATGTGGAATGATTTAACTTAAACCAAGACAGTATCAGAGTAAGACATTAAGGCTAGTGGCTAAAGAAGATAGGAACTAGCTACAGGTCAGTAAGCTCATGTTTTATAAGCAAATACATATACAGAAACTCTACTACGTTTCAGCATTTGCCCTACAACCAAAGACACAGTCCTACTAAACCTATAGAGCTGTCTGTGCTTAATTATTTTTGGTTTCATCTGATTACAGTTTGAAATGCTAAATCTTGCTTTGATATAACTGGGAGTGGGAATGTGTCCATAAATTTCCCTCAAACCAAGACTTCTGTATTGGTTCCTGAGGATGTTTTGAAAATCTTGAACTTGACAATGTTGGTGAGATGATTCTTTCTTAATTCAGAAGAACTAAATGCACCTGGAAAGGTCAAAAGCATTATCACAACCCTTCCACTGTGTAATATTAACCAGTTAAACACAGCTCAAGGTTTTGATTTGAGGTCTCTCACTGCTTACTCCTCTGGAAGACATAAGGAAAAACCCCCAAACCTAAAAATGAGAAATGTAATACATAGTGTGAAGCCAGGGGTGTGGGAGGGGTTGAGGGAGAAAATTTAGAAATTATGCAAAACAAATATAATCAAAAGCTTCTTGGCCATAGAGGGGTTACTTGATAAACTTCTAGCTTTGCTAAGGAAGAAATATGAACAGGAAAAAAAGTTAATTTTAGCCTTGAAATAGCCTCTGAGTGCAGCAGTTATTTTTCTAATTTTGACAAAATAGCCGTAAAGAGAAGTGTAGACAGAATAATAAATTGTGAGAAAAATGTATCTTTTTGTTGATGTTCTCAGAATTTAAGATGGCTTTTCAGTCACAGGTGGATACTTAGACCTGGCAAGCTGTCTCTCACTGCTATTCATCCAGGACTTTATGCACTTTTGTCCAGGACATTTTCTAGATGGTCTGGTTGGTCCTTCTTCACCTGGTCATTCTAAGGCATTGCAGAGGTAGATGGTCTATCTGCTCACACGTGGGAATGATATTGAAGACAAGAATAAAAAACAAGGAAAACATTTACTGTGGTTAGTCATAGAAAAGGGGATAAAATGGGAGGGGATCATGCCAGGTTGGTAGTAAAAGTGAAAAGCACTCTGTTGCTCTATACATCCCAATAGCCAAAGAGCACCAGTACAGCACAGCCTTGGCAAAAAAGTGAAACCAAGTTAACTTTCCCTTCCTCTATGAGACTGCCCAGGAGCTGTTTCGGTTGTTTTGGCCCCTTGTGTATCACAAAAGGATAGATGGGTAGAATGGATAATTTTCTCATTATTTGCTGACTAGGATAGCTTAATTTTTCAAACAGCAGTTCTGGTTGGTTAAAATCCTATGTCTTACAACTCTTTACTGTATTTGAGATGAACACAGTCTACATAGCAACAATAAGTCACTCAATTTGCATCAAGTTGTCTTCTACTTTTGGCATTTGTGCCAATATTCTTTTTTTACAAGATATTGTAACATTTATAAAAGTTTCACCTGCTTCCTATACTAGTAACTTTTTAAGTCTGTTTGCTAGAAGAATTGTAGGACATTACAGTATAATTACTTGAATAGACGTGTTTGGGTAAGTTTTGATCTGACTGTATTGAAGCTTCATATGTAAGAACTGGATGAAATGAGGTTATACCTGCCTTGATGACTTGCATTCAGAACACTGAATTACATCAGACAAAGGAGGAGGAAAAAATGGGGAAAAAAATTCTGTCAATTCAACTACTGCCACGTAGTTGTGTTTCCTTATGCCCACATTGGGAATCAAACTAAGAATCTCTACACAGACAAGAAAAATGTTATTCATCCTCTTACTGAAGCTCAGCAATTGCTTGGCCTAGTGGGTGACATATTATCTGAGTTACCATTAACATAATGTATCAGTGAGTAGATTTTTCCCCTTTAATTGCTATATTTTCTGAAAAGAAAAAAGAAAAAGAATAGCTGCTTCAAGTGTTATAGTGTAAATTTGTCCTTTCTGAAGACATTTTGGTGGCCTAGCAGATTTTTTTTTTCTAAAAATTAAGATGTGTTAAATTAGAGCTTTGTCTGGTCTTCAGTAAAAAGGGATTTCAAACCTACAAATGCTTTATGCATTAAAACAAAAGAATATATTTTTTCATATCAAAATTACAAAAATAGGCCTAAGGTAATGACTTAACTTTAATTTTGGAGATATTCATTCTGCTTCTGTGAAATAAAGAGTGCAAAATGTTTATATTTTGTTATCTTTCCTTTAACCTTTAGATGTTACATGATTCTTGTCAATATTTATCTTATTTTGCTGAAAGCAGATTAAAAATCTAATTTCTTTATCTGCCTTGGTATTTCTTTTATTTTTCTTTACCCACAGCCATAAGAATTACTCTTCTCTCAGGTAGCAGTAGCACATGTTCTTTTGTTAAGGTTATAATTAGCTTTGTAATGATAAGCCTGATTTTTGACCTATTTATTCTGCTTAAATTCTGTAAGGCAAAACCTGTCTGCTCATGGTTCTTGCCAAAGAAGACAAGGAGCTGGAAGTTAATTTGGCTAAACTTTTGGAGGAAAAAAGGAGGGGAAAGAAGAAAGAAAAGGTAACAATCTTATTCTGAAAAGTCTTCTTCTATCTTGCATTGTATTATTTGATATTTGTATGGGAGTGTGAGGACCGAGTTCTCACTGCTGTAAAATCTCAGCACCTGAAATTTGAAGCAGACAAAGTTTTCCATACTATTTTATCAAGTCCCAGACAGGGAAGATATTAGAAACATGATCCTATGGTAGATTGTAATAGAAAATAAATATTTGATTGAGAATAAATATCTCTGTGTAAAAGAATCATCACATTTTCTCTGGAATAAAAATTAACAATGCTGAAGACAAAATAACCTTTGAGCTTGCAATCATTGTTAATTTTATGTATTATTTCAAAAATCTTATCAGAATTAATCCTTGTTTTACACAAAACAATAAACATTTTTTTTAAAAAAGATAGGAAGTAACAGAACTGAGAATTCATCATTCCCCAAATAACTTAGCGCTAACCTCAAGTCAATATGTTTCTTTTAATTATTGATCAACTAACCTTTTACACTCAACTGGCATAATGCCTCTCACTGTATGCTGCACTAATTTGATGGGGAATAGCAACAGAAGGTCTCTCTCAGCAACTCCAAATCAATCTGTCAAATATTAATCACTGGAAAAGTACTGACACCTCATTTTTTTTTCTTTCTCACACGTTCCAGAAACAACCCTGTCTCTGTTCCACCATTCAGACCATTTTCTCATTTGTTCTTCAGTGTAATCAGTGTTTACAATGCCCAGCAATACTTATCTGATTCATCTGAACCATTTGACATGGCTCAGAGAGCTTACCAAAGAATTCAGCCTACAACTGTGTGAACTCTTGAAGGAATAAGAAACTATACTATATAGATAAGCATTATATACAAGTACTTGTTGTCATGGTTACACAGATAGGCTTACTTCTGATATTTCCTTGGTCTTTCTGAATAGGTGTTAGAGATCTAGAGAGACTTTTAAGCCTCACTCAACAGACATTCCTGCAATTTTAAATGCGTGTGTATCTGGATAGAAAAAAAAAAAGAGTAGGTGGGCTGTAATTCACCTACTTCATCTTTTAAAATATTTATAGACAGCAGAGTGTAAGTCAACATAAATAAAAGACGCCTGTACAGGTTGCACTGCATTTTTCAGAGCCAAAGTAGTGTTTTGCTGTCAGAGAAATCAAAATAAAGTAGTTAAACATAGTATTGTAAAGAGAAAACAGAACTGAGAACCTGTCAATGGATTATTTTGGCAGACATTTTAAGGAACCAGATCTTTTTGAGAAATCCATAAGAAAAATTGTTTGTGTGGCTGTACACAGTAAATAATAAAGAATCAACAAAATATATGTGTTGCTTGCTCTTCACAAACATGTGTCCTGTAAAAGTCCGTAACCTTAACTGTTCTGTGTTTTAAGCTTAAGGGATGTCATAGAAGTTTAAAAACAGGTAGTTTTTACACTCTGAGATATTACACACCTGAGTGTCTAGTCCGAGAACTTTTCTAAAACTTGGTGTCTAGTCAGCAAGCAATTATGACTTACTGCTTATGGGGTAGATTCCTGCATTTCTCTTACAATAGGTATCCCACCTCTTGACTAGGTTTACCCTATCAGGGACTTATTGGTTCACATATTTGCTGCTTTTCTTTTAAGGACAAGTAGCTGGAGGTGAAGATAATAACTTGCAACTTCATAAACATAGCTCTTAATCTTAAAGCTAGAAATAAACTGCACAATAAAATGAAAAAAGTTTAAAAATAATAAACATACGTTCATATCTATGTTACTTACAGTGTAGTTAACACTCCATTTGGAAGGACAAATTAGTTTAGTTGCTGCAGATTCTGCAGGAGAGTGTCTGTTTTTTCATTGTTCCTGAAAGAAACTGCCTTATAATGCCATTATACAGAAAGAAGCTTTCAAATATTGATAGTCTTTTTGATATGACTCCCAGTCTTGGCAAATACCATTTGAAACCTGGAAGTTGCAAGCTAGTACCTTATACTTTGTGTCCTTACAACATGGACTTACAAAGTTGATTTCTGGAGCCAACCTTGCTAATATTTTTCCAACTACATTCCTCTAGCCTCATATAAACTGCACAGAAGTTTCCTCAAAAGTGATTCCTTACAGCATTTATTTTTTATTACAGAGCAACTCGAGAATCTTTCTTCCTGGCATCACACAAAAAGAGTCATGAAATCCTGGCTCCACTGAAGTCAGAGTGAGAACATCCACTGTTTTTGAGAAGCCAAATTTTTCATCTTTGTCCAACGAAATGCTGAGAAACCTAGACCTGCTCCAGGAAGACACCTAAGCATGTGATGAACTGCGAGTAAGTAAGGAGTCCTCTTTAATCACAGAGGTTTGTATTATGCAGAACTACAGGATCAAAGTCAAAACTATCTGGTCATCTTTTACATTAATATGCATATATAATAGCCTTATCTTTTGTAATGTATTCTGATAATATTTTTTCCTTATCATCTAGTGATCTTATAGATTTTCATGCTGTTCAGTAAAACCAGTATGCAAAACACTTTTTCGTATTAATATGAATATAATGTATATTTACTAATTTAACTCTGTTTCCAAGGAAGTTGCCTGGGACTTTATCCCATGGTTTTAGTATTTGAATTAATTCTTTTTCTTGCCCCTTGTTTAGGTCAAATATTTACATATATTTTTTCAGCAAAAAAGTGTTTTCCCCAATTTTTATACAAAAGTTCAGCTGCCTGGCTTCCTCTCCATAATATGATAATTTTTTTCAGTGTTCAAATTACCTTGATATTTATTTTCTTTTAACTCCTCTCTTGACTTTCCTGGATTGTGAAGAGCTTGTCAGTCCTTTCTGGTCTCATTTCTTTTAGCTGTGAGTAAGGGAGGTCTATCAAGTATTGAGATAACTTCTGTTATTACAGGAATGTCTTTTAAGCACTTTGAAAAGTGCAGAACCAGAGGAAAACACCTAGATAACAAAACCTAAAAAGCTAGCCAAACAGATTTTTTTTAGAGTGAAACAATGAGAAATTACCTAGCTGTCCATGTCAGCATAGGTCACATAATTATGTTAAGTAATTTAACCGCTACAGCTTCCCTGTAAGATTGAGCAGAATGTTCTGGGTTAAAACATTAATAGGAGTATGATGTTATTCAGTGAACTTAAGTGGGAATATTTTACTCCTGTCCTCCAGGCTTTGGGCAGTGGATTATTATGGGTATGACATCTGAGAAAAAGTTGCATGTTGGACAATAGAAGGTCACAATAGTACAGGGAACTCCAGAGCCTGTGCTTTCAAACTCAACTGCTTTTTGTGAAATATGTCTTTTAGTTTGTTTTGACTGGTTATAACAGCTTTTAGGCATTGTCTGCAGGCTATTTTAAAATATAATATTTTAACCCTGGTGACCTTTCAGATGATTATTCCACTATGGGTTGCATACTTTTTTCTTTGTATTTTTGAAGTCTTCCCTTGCCTATTATTTTAATTTTTTTTTCTGTCCATTTCCTGAAATATTTTTCTCACTTTGACAGGAAAGGGTTTCCATCTGATGCCTCCTGCTACACTGTGCACTCAAGCAACTCTTCAATGGCAATCTGCTGCCTATGGTCTGGGAAATGGAATTTAATCTAAAATTGATCAGATGCTTGTAACTTTTTTCCTGAAGATTCTCCTTTCTTTGGGGTAAAAACTAAAATACAGACTGAATCCTAAGTTAAATATATTCCAGAATTATCCTTATGCAATTTGAGGGACTTATTTTCTTGATTAGAACTAGAATGACCAAAAATGCCTGCAGAATCAGGAATCTGGGTGTTTATTTTTGATGGAGATATTTGGGATTCATTTAAAAGAAAACAAAAACATTTCAGGGGAAAATGTGGGAGAGTTTTCTTTGTTACTCTTCAAGAATGATGTCCCCCAGTGTTGCAGTTTCCTGGGATCTAACATTCAGATTCAGACCTTTTGAACAGAGATTTTTTGCCTTGGTCATTCATATTCAGCGATTAAGGGCATATACAATATATGGACACCACAAAAAGTTAAAAGTGATAAACAAGGTTATGCTCTTTTCTAGAGTCCATTTGATAGAGAAAGCTCACTAGCTGTGTGGTTTTGCAAGCATTGGTAAGCCCAGATCCAGGGAAGGCTCTTTTCTTTACGACTCTGAATGGGTATGCAGTGTAAACTGTGTATAGTATCTATAGCAAAACAGAATGAGCGTGCTGGTCTGTTAGAATCTGATTTTGTGCCGTCTCTATTATATGTGAAAGCATGGATTTTTAACTTGAGTGAAGTAAGAAGACCTAAAACTTAGCTACTGAGAGAGCACATGGAATTGCCTTGCCTCCAAGCCTCTAGGACATGTCAGTGCAGTGTGGTCCTCTACCAAAAAGACCTATCCAAAGCACTGTAGTTTTCTCAGCACTGTGCTTCTCTCAGACTAATATACACTGCTTCTGAACACGGTTAAGATATAGTGAAGTGATATTCTAAGAGAGCTATCAGTACCCATCTAGAGCCAGCTTTGATACTCTATTGAAATGTAGTGGGTGTAGGCATATCGTTGCATTATGCCCAGAACATTGAGTTCATTTCTGAATATCATTTTACCAAAAAATGTTGACAAATTACAGAAAAGTACAATAACATTAATTGAGGTTGTACAAATTGAGAGAAAGTAATTATTTATAGTAGTAAATGGTCTAATAATTATGGGAAATGGAATGAAATTAAGATACAAAATATTTAAACAGAATATTGGGAAGTGCTCTCTGCCAGCGAGATATATGAAGCTGCAGAGCAGTTTCTAAAGAGAGGTGGTAGGACTCTCATTGCCTGGAGCACTTTGAAACTATACAGAAAAAGAAATGTTAAAAATCTTGGAGAGTGTCTGCCTGAACTGGCAGGAGAACTGGATGACCTTTTCATTCAAAATGGTAGTTTTAAAAGACTTTAATAGCCATGTCAAAAATTTTACCTACCTTTTCCGGTATTTTGAGGTCTTGTCTTTCTTTTTTTAATCAGTATGGAAATGTCACTGAATACATTAAATGACACAGCCTTTATCTCATTAAATTCCTGGATGCTTCTCCTTGTTAATATTATATCTGGCTTATAGTGACCATTAATTGATTTTTATTTATCTCTCCTAATTTTCCTTTCACATTCCCTGCCAATAGCTCTTCCGTCTCTGTATATTTTCAGTTTTGATGGTTCTCATGAAGATCACTCTGAGAATTTCATTACTCTAACAATGTTGAGGTAACTAGTCTGATCAACAAGTTATATCACAAGGATTAAATTGTTGTTTGTTTAGATTTAGACCTTGTCGTGGGTTAAGCAGAGGGGAGTTAATTTTTTTTCCTTTTCTCCCTTCTCTTCATAAATAGCTAGCAAGAAGCTATGTTTTGGATTCCTGCTCAGGAGAAAGCTGATACGAAAAGAACGTTTATAGTTATTGCTAGGATACTCTCAAGGACAAAATACACTCAGCCTCTCTCCTCTCCATAGGCAGAGGGAGGGGGGAAAGAGACAGTCCGGCTTCTAGCTTGGGATTTGCTTTTAGGTCAA
>VZTO01009026.1:860-13217 GCA_013400615.1 Syrrhaptes paradoxus | reverse complement strand
GGGAGTGGGCTGGGCCTTTGGTCATCAGGTGGGGAGGGGCAGAATCACTGTTTATCACATTGCATATCTGTATATAGTATTATTTCCAATATTATTGTAGTTTAGTTATTAAATTGTTCTTATCTCAACCCACGAGTCTTCTTTGCCATTTACCTCTTTAATTCTCTCCCCTATCATTGGGTGGGGGCAGGGACAGTGTGAGCGGGTGTGTGTGGTTTGGCCACAGACCTGCACCTGATTCTCTCTAAAGTTTTTTAAAGTTTCTGGTTATTCTCTTGCTTTCGTTTAAGTTTCCCCAAGTCCAAAATGTGGTCTGTGTAGACCGTCGTATACTGCAATACATACAAAAAAGGATTAATTTTTCTTGACTGTATATTTGATGCAAAATTCAAATAACCTGTAAAAACAGTTTCCAATGCAGACTTGAAAAAATGGCCGCAGATATGTTGTTACTTGTCAGAGCCCTGATAAAACATCCAACATGGCAAACTTATTGGCATTAAACACTTTACTAGAAAGGGATCTGTGTTGTAAGTACTCAGTTCAAACCTTTGGATGTGGCTGATACAGTCTTCCTGTTTCTCCCTCCCTCCACATCACCTCTGGGCTTTTAAATGAGCAGAGAATTTCCCTCTTAATTCCTCTGAAGACTCTGCTGAGGCAGAGGCACTTTCAGCTCCTCCTCAGTTTCTGTGGGTTGGAAAGAATTTTTCCAGTTGTCTGATGCAGTTGTCCTGGGCTTGTAAACCCAACCTCAGGTTTTCCTTAATCTTTTACAGTTCCTGTCCTTCGATGAGTTGAGTAACTCAACAACTTTTTATCTGAAAAAATGATTTCTTTTTCGCTGACACTGCTGTATATTTTATCCTTTCCAACTCTGTATTTGTCTGCACACTTGTATTTAACTGACATACTCCATGAGAGGGGCTAACATCATCTTTGCAAGACTTCAATTTCACCTTAGCCACCTGCTTTTCTGGCTTACCACGGTATCCTGTCCTGTGTGACTCTTAAAAAGTTGCGTGAAGCATTAAAAAGAAACACTGTCCCGTTTGCAGCCTGTCTGACAGTCCTGTTTTGCTGAGGTTGCTTTTCAAACATTTTCCCTGAGCAAGAAGTGCTGGCCACTTTGTCCTTTCTGAGTACCTTCCTTTGGCTCTTGCGAGTGATGTGATTCAGTGTAGTCTTTTCTGTCTCACTCTTTCTCACAAATTCTGGCACTTGCTATGGTTTGCCACAAAACATGCAGCTGCCTTATTTTTTTTTTTAATAATTTCTGAGCTCGTGTCTTTTTAACACAAATATCCTTTTCTGAATTAGTTTGGTTTCTTTCATGTTAGCCATAGTGAGTCTTTCTTCACATTGTGCAGTCTTCATGGCAGCTAATGTTGGACTTGTTCTGAATCTTCCATTAGCACCACTCCTACCAGCTTTTCTTCTGCTGTACTAGCACCATCTGATTTCCTAATGAAGTAGCTGTAACTCCTTAATTCCTCCTTTGTGACACTTCATCACCATCATTAATGTTCTTCTATGGTCATCTTTTTTCAAAATACCATTGAGTAAGAAAGCAGATCACCTTTATACTTCACTTTTACAGGGAATGCAGCTCTTTCCAGACCATTAACACAGAAGTTCATTGTTAATTTCCTCTGCCTGATTTAACTGAAAACTACTAAAACATTAAATTTCTCCAGAAGCAGCTTCTTTCAGAAATATCTTACTTGGTTTTTGGCAATCTGTTCACCACAGTTGCAGAATAAAACACACTTAAACCTTTTTTTCCAGTTGTTCTCCACATTTTACACAGTTCTAGCTTTTATAAAGTATTTAATGCCAATAAGATTGCTGAGCTGGATATTTTAGCAGTTTTCTGCTCTTGTACTCTTGATACATGACTTATTGAGAAATCACAGAGCCCTAAGGACTAATGCAGAGGTCTGCCTCATCAGGGTGCTGACTTATGTCTGACAGGTCCAAAACCACGTGAGCCCTGATTGCAACATCAAGTCCCACACACCTCTTCTGAGTATGTCTTCACGTGCCCATTCCTCGTAGACGGGCCTGATGACTTTTCATCCAAAGGTTCTTCCTTGGTGAAGAAGGCTTTGCCCCCTTCCCCTGCTGCTCAGAGTAAAATGCAATTGATCAGTCCTTTCTTCCTCACTCACTCCTCGACTCATGCATAGGAGTTTTCCTTAATCTGCCTTCATTTCTTTTAGACTCTGTATTATTTAACTTATATAGTTTAGATTGACAGATGTGTTATGGATGAGAGGAGACAGTTTTTCTGACATTGCAGCCACATTGATCATGATGTAGGGAACCATTTGTAGATCCTCAGAGGAGTGGGTCGTAGAAATTAGTAAGTTGCAACTTCAAACTGGTATCCAGTATGACAGAAGACCAAAGAGTCTTGTGGTAGAACGGCTCAGTGAGCAGGGACATCAGTATATGCACAATCCAAACTTCGATAAAGAGGCCTGAGAGTCCTTGGGACTCTCCTCGAAAACAGCAAAGGGAAAGAGTAAAAGAACTGGTAAACAGCAGAGGGGGGAGGAAGGCTCAAGGATGAGAAAGAGAGGGGTATGCAAATGGACCGCATGCCAAGAGGGCAAGAACCAATGACAACTGGCTGCTGCTGCGTGCACACTGCGTGGCGCAGGTAACAAAACAACGTTAGAAAGCAAACGCATGCAAGGCTTGGAATGCTATGTATTCCCCCTGAACCCTGAATAAACTGAACAAGAATCTTAACTCATATTGAGTGTTCTCTTAATTCCGGCCAGCTCCTTGCAACAGAGTCTATTTGCAGGAATAAATATAATAATGAATTTTTCTGGTGGTGCTAGGGTCAATAAGAGAAACAAGGCTTCCCAAGATCAGATATTTATTAGTCAGATCCACGAATCACAGTAAAGGAGCAAAGTGGCAGTGGTTCATTAATACAACTGAACCTTACGGATGGGTAGACAGAGCAAAGCCCAACCCATTCTATTGCTTAATGTCCATTTCACTTACAATGAATCATAGAATCATCGAATGGTTTGGGCTGGAAGGGGTCTTTAAAAATCATCTGGTACAACCCCCCTGCAATGTGTAGGGACATCTTCAACTAGATCAGTTTGCTGAAAATCCTGTCCAGCCTGACCTTCGGTGTTTCCAGGGATGGGACCTCTACAGCACCTCTGGGCAACCTGTTCCAGTGTTTCACCAGCATTTACAGTATATCAATTTTCCAGTTGGATCCAGTTGTTTCTGTTTCATTTCCTCATTAACACTCACATCTATATCTTGAAAAGGAAATTTATACTAATGCTTAAGCAGAATATAGTTTGAGTTCTAATATGACAGTTAATATTTGATTTCTGAAAAGAATTGTGTGTTACCCAACAACAATTATGTAGTCTCCTTGATCTTATGAAAAACTCCTTTTAGACTTTTTGAGGAAGAGAAGTTTCATATCTTGTGAAAATATAAAATTTCAGTTGACTGCTTTAGGTCTACAAATATATAAAATATATAAAGCTAATGGAAAATGCTTCTTAATTTCACTTCTCTTTTTCCTTATCTTTTTGGAAGAAAGGTTTAACTCCACCCCTATTTATCCAAGCATATGTAAACATGTATTGGCTTGGGACTTCTTATGTGCTGCAATACAACATCCTTTCTTAAATAAGCTAAACACACATGATACCTTACGTGGCAGTATTCATTATACCATTTATCATATGCACAAGATTAAGCAAAGAAAGGAGGTCAGAGCTGTTCTGACTATTTTTTAAACACCTCACATTAGGTGCAATCATTTCCTCTGACAAATCAAGTGAAATTAGATTCTAAAATCCTCCTAGACAGCTACAGGAGGCATTGTCAAGCAGCAAACCAGAAAAAATACTGTACTTAAGCCACGTAGCTTTTCCAACTGACCAGTTTAACCTGAAATTCATGCTACGGCACAAAGAAAAGTTAAAGATCTGCACGGACTCTGGAGTGCAAAGGAATTTGTCTCCATTAGTTCGGGCTCATACATGACATATCCACTACCCCAAATACTTTTTCAAGCTTCTTTGATACATACAGAAATCTGGTGTTGGAGAAAGGTGGGGTTTTTTTAGCCTTCTGAGAGGTTGAGCATGAAGTGAAATTATTTTTTTTTTTTTTTTGCACTGACTGCAAAAAAAGACTTGCTGTGTATGCTACAAGGCATTTACCTTGTATGTAATCCAAAACCCATAAGGAATCAGTACAGGCAAAACTTTTATCTTTTTTCAGAAATTAATGATTCTGTTTCCAGGCATCTGAAAATCTGAGAATCTCTGAATCTGAGAATCCCCAGGGTACAGCAGAGATAAGTGGAGAGTTATTATTCAGTGAAAAGTTGAGAAAAGCAGAGAGGGAAGGTTGAAAAGGGCAACAAGATCTGAAGCAGGCACCACTTATCCAATTCTGTAGTGCAGTAAATAGTATGCTGTCCCTTTTGTCTTTCCTGTTCTTTGTCATGACATTATACTTCCTAGAGTAGCATTAAGTAATTTTTTTTTAAGACATAGTAACTTTTTCATCAGGCAGCTACATGATTTTTATGTGAGCTAAAATATAGCACTGTTTTCAACCCAGGGAGGTAGATCTACCTTCCTCCTTTGAGGGAAAGATGGTCTGCTCTTGTGAGACCGCACCTGGAGTACTGTGTTCAGATGTGGGGCCCCCAACATAAAAAAGACATGGACCTGTTGGAGAGAGTCCAGAGGAGAGCCACAAAATTAATCAGAGGGCTGGAGCACCTCCCCTATGAGGACAGGCTGAAAGAGTTGGGGTTGTTCAGCCTGGAGAAGAGAAGGCTCTGAGGAGACTTAATAGCAGCCTTCCAGTACCTGAAGGGGGCTTACAGGAGAGATGGGGAGGCACTCTTTATCAGGGAGTGTAGTGAGAGAACAAGGGGTAACGGGTATAAGCTAAAAGAGGGTAAATTTAGACTAGACATTAGGAAGAAATTTTTCACTATGAGGGTGGTGAGACACTGGAACAGGTTGCCCAGGGAGGTTGTGGATGCCCCATCCCTGGAGGTGTTCAAGGCCAGGCTGGATGAGGCTTTGAGCAACCTGGGCTAGTGGAGGGTGTCCCTGCCCATGGCAGGGGGGTTGGAACTTGGTGATCTTTAAGGTCCTTTCCAACCCAAACCATTCTGTGATTCTATGATTCTATGAAGTGCATTTGACAGGGTGCATGATAAGTATGAGCAGTAATGGTCACTTATAATGGGAGCAGTAAGAAAGCTGTATTACAAATGGTACAACCAATGAACAAATATTGGACAGAAGATCACAGTGAATCCTGGAGCACTGTTTTCCACAATTTTTCTGATTGTATACATCAACTAGTAAATTCAAAATTACTTTTTTATATTAAGTGACCAGACAAATTGTCTAATGACCAGTCAAAAAACTAGAGGTTTTTTAAAATTATGTTTCACTTAAAAAAAAAAGAAAAACAATTTGTTCCTGCTATTGTATTGTAGTCATGTTTCATCCTGAAGTGATTATTGCAAGAATTTCATCAGGGGGGGAAAAAAGCCTACCACCTCTGTCTTTGGCACAGCACTTGCATTATTCAGGCAGGTACACAAGAAAGTATGCTCAAAGATATTGTTTTCCAACCTCTCTATTAAAAAGCAACAATAAAAAAGGGCATTTGTACACAACTGCATTATAAACCTCATTTGATTTACAACCAGCTGCTTCTAATCTTGTTTGTAAGTACTTTACCGTGCATCTGGACCTTGACACCTAGGTGCTTATAGAATAATCTGAATTTTCATCTCTTATAACCTTTATTGTGAAGAGCTACACATACTAACTCTTCACATTCTTAAAAAGAAACTTTTCCAAATGGAGAAATGCCTCATGTTTTGGAAGCCAGAAATCATCAACTTAGAAAAAAGTCCTTTAAAATGTTCAGCATAGGAGCATATTCTGCCTTAAGTGTGCTGCTGATAAAAGAACTTTGTATCTCTAGAGATACAAAGCTGAAAAAAAATGATGTACATCAGAGAGATAAAAGATCACTGTGCTGAAAGTAATCATCAAACTATGACTTTTTTAAGCTTGAAATTGTATTTTTCTTCTAAAGTTTCCTGTTTCTTCAGTTTTCCCTATATTTTTATAAAATAACACCATTTCCTTAGTAATAATCAAAGGTATCTATAAAATATAGGAAGTTCTTAAGAGAACCAAACTCTGCCTCAAAGATCTGTTTATTTATGGTTAAAATCTATAAACAATGAGTCCATTAAACTAACAATATTTTCCTCTTTGTGAAATATAGAAACCAGAACATTTTTAGTATGCTCACTGTACAAAAAGGCAAGCTGGCATTTTAAAGACTGCAGGACAGTTTCCCAGGCATACAGTTAGTCTGAGTGGAAATGCTAGTTACTATCCTGATATAAATAAAAGATACAGTTAACTCAGTGTTCAAATTACTGGAAATGTCCCTGCCAGGGGCAGTCTGAATAATTCCAGGCTTGACTGGCAGGGCATTAATGATGAGCACTCAGGCATTTAAATCAAAGGATTGTTATTCTTTCCTATACTCCTCCTGAGTGGAGCTTACTTCCACATTCCACTCCTAAAGACAATTTGCTTATTATTGGCCAACTTTGTATTGATAGAAGGTATTTATCATAATCCTATCTTCTTGACTTTATTTATATGACAGCCTCTCTTAAGGAAGAACAGCAGAAAAAGAACTACTTCTAAAAAATAACAATTGTACTTCTAACTGTGTCAGTATTTGTTAAAACATTATAGCACATACTCTGCAAAGTGAAACAGTGGTCAGTAGGAGCTTGTTTTCACTGAGGAATCTGGTAGCAAACATTTCAAGTTGTTAGGTAACTTAACTCTCATGGGTTGCTACTATTCTAGCAGGATCTGCTCAAAAAGACCTCTCTAAAACATCCTTCTCCATGGTATGCATTGATTGCAAGGAAAGACACTCTACGCCTGTTGTTTGCTGAGTGGAACTTCTCAGGGCTGCACAGCCCCTTGCAAGATTTCATATGGGAGAGGATTGCCCCAGCAAGAACCCAGATAAACCCAATTGGCATTGGCTCTGTTAGGTCCATATGGCTAGGGACTGGGTGGTCACAAAATCTGTGCACACGTCTTGGCCTATCATGGACTTATCAGTGGCAAATCTTAAGGTTTTGGAATCTAAAACCCCTTAAGATACAACCTTGGATCTGAGTTCCATGCTAAATTATATTTTGTTTTCAACAGAAATGGATAATACAATCAGTTAAAAAAGAGAGTAAGGCAATTAATCTGAATTCACTGTAGAGGATAGAAGTAATATAAACCATCATTACCTTGAGTAACACAGTGACTGCCTTCTACAAATTATGTTGCAGTAATAGAAGTCCCTGCACTGAAGATTGAAATAGGAAAGCAGAAATAAAATCAAGAACTTATATGATTTATTTTTAAAAGGTTTATGGTGGCATTATATCATACTGATTTTTTTGCTTGTCGTGGACTGCATTGTGATGCTGTACTGTTTATTTGGGAAGAAGTTGCATTATTTTTCTCTCTGTTTAGCTCAGCATCTTAGTAATAAGAGTAATACATGCAAAAGACTTTCTGAAGAAACTGCATTCCTGTTTCCTCTCTATACTCGGTAGAAACACTTTACTTTTATTCCTTATTTCTCACAAACTCGTTCCAAGCACATCAGTGAAGCGTGGCAGCAGCACTTGAGTTTACAACAAACCGTTTACCTGGTAGGAGGGAACAAAATTCTCATCCAAGATTTACAGCTCATCCCAGAGTATTGAACTGGTTCTTAATACAAAGTCAAACTAGGCATGTCCTTAGCATTGATGGTTTATTAACAAGAATCTCTTCATCTCTGCAGCCAAGGCTAGGAAAATTGTGTGAGAACAGTATACACACATTGGATTCTCCATCCAATTAACAACTCTGAAAAATGCTGAGACTGCTAAGGAGAAAAAAGAACTCTCAATGTTAGATAGAGCTACTTAAATAGCATGTTGGGAAGTGGCAAGTTTCAGCCTTCCTCTTGTTTGCAAATAATCTGTGAATAGATGCAAATTTTAGAGAGTTTGTCCTGCTGAGTAGTTTAAGAGAACATTTTTCCATACAGATTCTTGTGATCAAGAGCTGAGGTACTACAATGAAAGGCATATTGTGGAATTGTGGAGAAGGTAAATAGTTGCTTGCCTGACTATTTTTTGTAGATAGTAGAGCCTAGAATTCATTATTTGTGTTGTGTAATTAGTCACACAATACTGGTTCTGCACCTAAATGTTATGTAAATAAATGTGAGGACACAGAGAGGAGTCCTTGGTACTTATGGAGCCTAATGACTAAGAGTATTCCAGTGTTTCAGAGAGAGCAGAAGTGATTTACATGTCCACTTTTTATCTTTTCCTAATGGATTTTTTTTTTCCCCAAGGATGAAGTCGTATTTTCTATACATGTCAACTTGGAATGTAAAAACCTAATTCCCTTTCAATTCTAGAGAGAAAGATATTTAAACTGTTTTGTCTGTGCTGGCTATTCACAAAATGTATACTCCATTTTCTCTTGTCACAATCACATGAAGTAATTGCATGTATATGAATACAGCACTAATTGCCAAGGGTTTGGTCACTCATCTTTGTCTCTCTTATTGGATTAATTGCTGAATGCCAGGGTTCCCACTGGAGGGTTTAAATGCTGCTGTATCTATATGCTGAACATTGTTTCATCTGTTTACCTAACATGCAAACTAAATCTGTTTTTCCTTGTTAATTTCACTCTGTTGCAGGCTACTTTTGCCATTCATTTCCTTGATATATATTGTGGAGTGAATAATTCCATATAGTACAATACAGCATTCAAAATTATTTTTCTCATGTGCCATTCACTTACTGTTGTATTCTTCTGCATAAACAATATGATAAGTATTTTTATAAACCCTGCAATTTTTGGACCTTCCTACAATTTATTGCAGACAATCAACAGGTGATAAACCTAGAGAAACTGTAAATTCTTGGTAAAGGATTTTGTCATCTGGGGAAAAAACTCAAAAACTGAAATTGTCTCTGAGAAAGAGAAAATTTTAGAAAACAGGAGTCTGGATACTCAAAAGGAGCTGTGAGTAGATCTCCAAATCAATTAAGGTAGACAGGTATTCCTAGGTATGCTCTGTAGCTCCTCTTCCTAGAAAAGAACTCCAACTTCACATGGCTTCATCTATCTTTACATTAAATGAGCATGGTCAGAGTCTTTTCTCAGCCTGTATCAGTAATGATTATTTCAAATGTGGCTGAAACAGGTAATGCTGGACATGTTTTTCCTTCTTAAAAGGTGACAGGAAGAATCAGCACCAAGTTGTTCACATAACAGAAATCAGGTCATGAACTCTGTGGCTTTGAAACAACTAGATCTTAGATCAGAGCATTCCCCAATCAAGCAGTCCGGGTAAATTTTCAGCATGTTTTCTATGCTTCTCACATTGCAGAGATTACCTGGAATCTTCACTGAAGGAGTGATCAGGCATTGGAACAGGCTGCCCAGGGAAGTGGTGGAGTCATCATCCCTGGAGGTGTTCAAGAAACGTGTAGATGTGGTGCTTAGGGACATGGTTTAGTGAGTTAGGTGGTGTGGGCTGACGGTTGGACTTGATGATCCTTGAGGTCTTTTCCAGCCTTAATGATTCTATGATTCTGTGAAGTCTACAGGTAGTTTCTGATAGGAGAAGAACCTGATTATGAAATAGGGTATGTCTAATATAACCCTGGTTACTACCTAATGATGTAGCCCATCCTGTTTCCTTGAACACAGGAGTCATTGAGCAGCAAGGAACAGCAAAATTGCTAACAGTTCCAGACCTGCCCTTCCTCAGTGCTACGTAAAAAACAAATATTTATCACAAGTTGTTCTGTTACTACTGCCACTATAGATCAGATAAATTGATACATATGTCATCCTAAACTCACACATTTTATGTTAACCTAATATACTTCATCCTGATTTCTAAAAGTGCTGGTTATCAATAGCTTCCCTTGACTTAAGGAAGATTTGTGTCTGAAAACTTGGGAAAACTAAGCTTCTAAAACTTCGTAAGGGTACAAAACACCCATTTTTATTATCTAAAATTCATTATCATCTCCTACCAAATCAGTTCTTAGAAATATTAACCATTTTTGTGAATGCAACGAGATGAAGATGTACTGCAAATATTCACTCCTACAGACTGGGTCTGTGTCACACATTCACTAAATATACTATGCCCCTTGAATCTGTCCCTATATGGTACATTCTCTACTGCTTTTTCTAATTTTATCTCTCTTCTTTGAATGTTTTTTATTTTCAACATTCTCTTGGAAGCAAAAACTTCCAAAGAAATGGTCATAGTGTTCTGGGCGTGGTCACAACACACTGAAGCAAGAACAATAACTGCTTTACTCCTACTGAGGATACTGCTTGGTAGACATTAGTCTTTCTGATTTAGAATTTGTGTACAACTGGCAATTCAGTAGCACCCTTGAGTCTTTGGCATAATCAACAGTCTGATCATGGAAATCCTTTCTATTTTCATTCTTTGTTCATTCATGAACAGTTTTGTTGGTCACATTAAAATGTAAATTATTTTCTTGTTTTTTGGGTAATAACTATTCCATAGTCATCATGTGTTACATATGTATTATATATGTTGAGTATCTTTGTCAAATGCATAACAGAAATATTTAATGAATATTTCTTTTCTTCTCCAGTATGATTGAAATAAACAATGGTTTTATCTAGCTGCTGGGCAATATCATTGCTAGGATCCTTTTTGATCCATATTTTGCTTGAAAAAAGGCCCTTTATTTTCAGTCTTAAATCTGCTAATCATATATTTTCCCTCATCAGTATTTTCCTTTTTGTATTCCTTATGCATTTTCCATATTCATTGTTATTAGCTATTAACTGATAACTTGCCTTTTTCTTATCCTTTAGTTCATAGCTATTTTTTAAAATGAATGACACCACCTTTCTTGACTATATCAGTGTCACTTATTTACTAATACTCTTTTTTTCTTAAAATTTGTCTTAGACAAATTGCCAGTGCCATACTTTTGCTAACATTCACGTTTTTCTGCTTAAAATTGTCTCCTTCCTGATTTGAACATAATTACTTTGGTGTTTTGTGTAGAACGCATATAGTAGTTTATCGTATTTCATTAATTTAATCCTGTTTGCATACAACAGACATAATCAAATTATAACCACACGTTCTCCTGTGGAAGGGATAACCAGCTAGTTACTACATTTAGTTTGGAAAGCAAAATGCATTAAGTTAATCTCATGAGGCTTCTGACGTATGCCATCTGTCAAATCTCGTTTCTGCATGTCATACAGCGTTTTCCTCCACTTCTACTCATACTTTGCCTATATGCACTAATATATACTGGCAGGAGCCAATCTTTTGACTCTATGAGACCTAAATCCAAGAGTCAGTTAATTGTGACAATTACTGATCTAACCAGAAGAGGCACAAGATGGAGCATTGATCTATATGGATCCAAAGTTAATGGCATTCAACCAATCAAAGATTTAGACCCTTGTTCCCTGAAAAGGACCATTTTGGACAATGAAAGCCTCTTCTCTCTTTCCTGTACTATATTTTGTAGTAGCATATCACCACTGACTTTAATATTTCAGGCATTAATCCTCCAGGTTTCTGTAATTCTAATCAAGACAAATATATACTGGTAAACAAGCAATTCCAAGTCGTCTTATTTCCTTTTTATTCCCATCAGTGGCATATAAATAGTTAATAATTCCCTTTTCTTCCCTTAGTGCCTTAGCTAATTTTGTAATCAATATCTTGCGCTTGAGCTAATTGCTCCATTCTTATTCCTCTTTGTGCCCATACAGCCTGTGAGGTTAGTGCTCTGCAGACTGCGATCCCAGGACAATGCTTCCTTTTTTAATCACATAAGGAAAACTCAAAAAATCGTTCTCTCTCCTCACCAAAAATTCCTCAAGTTTCCAATTTCCTACATCACTTATTAATCAGTGGTTCACTTCTGTGTTTTTTTACCATGTTTCCTTCATTTGTTGGACCATCCTCATTAACGGTTTTAGAGTAGCATTGCACATCAACCTCAGAGTAATAGCTTATGTATAAAATACAATAAAAATGTTATTCATTCACATTGCTCTTTGTAGAAGTTTGACTCATGTGATCTGGTTAAAGAAAATTAAATGCAGCAGCAAAAGAAAGAATAGATATTAACTGTTTGTGTTAATTAAGCTGGGGATAAACTTAATTTTTGTTTTCTCCTAAAGTTGTTTCTTGGTCTAA
>VZTO01009025.1:54890-121335 GCA_013400615.1 Syrrhaptes paradoxus | reverse complement strand
GTAAACAGAATTAATACCACTGCTAAGAAAAGTGTAACATTTACATCCCAGGGTACAAGATGCAGTTAGAATAAAGAGCACTACCAAAAAGCTACAATGAATAACTTTTAGTTTGTCATTTATGCATAAAATGAATAGCTTGTTCTGTAATCAGGATAATGATTCTTCTATCCCAAGCTATTCAGTACAGCAAAGCTGAAGAATAACACAACATACTACCAGTGCGCTGCTTATGCTGGTTACTATTATTTCACCACATTTGAAACTAATAATGATTTTCTAGGAACACCTATAGCTGAACTCTTCCAGACCTTAATATGAACTTCTGGCTGTCCTTCCTTTGTTAACACCATAGAAGGACCTTTATTGTGAACACATTTGTGCTGACATCTGTCATACTACCCTGTTATCATCATAAAAGTACATCAGTTTGATACCAGGTTATTTACAGTCTGCCTTTTAAGTCACGGGCTTGAGTTGGAAGCCAAGTCCACCATCCTCCCCACTTAGAGATGGGACATGGCACTGTTAACACTAGCTTTGCATAATACAGTTAGGGAGCGTATGTGCTAGACCACACTCAGTCCTGCACAGCACAGTCTCATGTGCAGTGCAATGCTAATACACCTTACACAACCCAGACTTAGCTAACACTGCTTCTAGTATTAAGGTATACTAGGTAGCTGTTCAGATGCAGAGAGCATACAAGACTAGACACTTGAAATGTCAAGGCTGACATCAAAGCTTAATAACTCTTAAATGAAAAGCTGGCTGGATTAAAACACTAATTCCTCTTACTTTTCTGATGTTTTATGAACATAGTTTCTCTCCTTGCTAGTTGAAGGTGGTCCCCTGAAAACCTTACAGCACACCTGCAGAACATGGAGATAGTCCACCACTGCTGTAAAGGACACAGGTCTAAGCCTGGCTCCCCTTTAACTCAAGTCCTCAGAAGAACCCATTTGTTTCAAAAAGCAACTTAAGTGTTACTATGCTCAAACCTCAGTCAATGGTAAATGGTTTTGTTCTAGTCTCCCTTTAAACTAAGAGGGGTTCTAGTAGTACCACTCCATTTGAATCAACCAACTGGTAATAAAAACTTGGCAAGAATGGTAGTGATGATAAAAAACCATGCAGCAATATAGTAAAGTAGTAAAAAAAAATTACAAATTACAGAAATACCAGACAATGAGCTTTAATAATTGTCACAGGATAACAAGCAGGAACAGTATGCTTATGAAGCAGAGGATATACAGAAACCAATACAAGAAGTACCTCTATATCAAAGGTTGACCCTGCAGAGAAATGGAAAATAACTTTGAAGTACTTCAGATCATATCACATTCTCTCTGCACCACCATCCCCCAAAATGCCCATAGGGAATTCTGTGAATTGTTTCCCCAGATGCCTTGCACACCAGCTGGTTAGGATTAAGCATCTTGCCTGCGGCATCTTTTAGGCCTTGAGGCCTGGCATTTTTGACAATGTGATGAACAGTGTACAACTGTGTATACTCCATATGCTTAAGATAATATGGAGCACCAGAAACACTGTTAAGTGATAAGGACTAGAAGAAAGCTGCAGCAGCTATTCTTCAAGTTTGAAAGTTACAGTTCTAGAATTTCCTTTCTTTACAAGAATATACTCATACAATATTCAAGACTTAAATGTTGAGATTATTCTATGCCTCTGACTTTGTTATTTTAATACATTTAGTATATACAAATCAAAAGCCTACTTGCAGAATATTAAGTGCTAGCAAGCACTTCACATCACATAACAAAGATGACCAGAACTTTGCAATTACAATGTTTGTACAACGGATGCATTCACAACCTTACTGTGAATACCACCATGAAGGGAAGCACCTCCCCTAAAGGAAAAAAAAACCACACCAAACCCCTAAACACTATTTTGTTTTCACTTGCATCAAAACACACTATAAGATTAATTTTCATTGTAGAGTTCTGTCTAGATTTCAAAATGTGCATGTGGATTAAGCCAACAATTTATTCTGAATTAGGTTTTTTCCAGAACCTGTCTTTAAGTGCCCTGTCCATATGAACAAATTCCTGTTTGAAGCACCTCAGTTTTTTGTTCATCTTTATTTTAAAGACCACACAGGTTCCTTCATTATCTTGAGAATGTACTCTGGACTCGCTAATCAGCAGAGGGCTTCAAGTATCTTGAAAGACAACAAATTCTCCTCTGACAAGACATTAGCGTTTCAGCAAGAACACACAGCAACTTCTGAATTTTGGATAAAAATATAACCCTCAAATTTCAATTACAAGCTAACCTCTGAAAAAAATAAAAGATCTCCTTGAATACAATAGCTGCCAGCTACAGTACTTTAATGCTGTTCTACTGCATGTGGCCATCAGAATACCAACTTGTTCAAGGTGTGTAAGATTAAATATCCAATTAGTTTCAAGACTGGTCTTCCAAGAATGCTTCCCATTTTGCAAGACACATTTTTGTAAAAAGTACCTGAGGATGACAGTTTTTTTTGCTATTGGCTTTGTTTGGTGTCCTTCAAAAAAGTTGCAAGAACATTTTAAGAAACAGGAAAAGGCATATAGCAACCTTACCCATAATCAAATGCAATGACTCAGCTCAGTGATACTGAAAATGTATCCTGCCAAAATGAGTTTACTGCTTGTATGCTGCATTATGAGAATGCCCATATACAGTATGAGAAAGTTTAATAAAAAGATGCCTATGTTGACTTATATAGCCCTCAAAGAAATAATTCTCCAGCTCTTTATGGCTGGACATAAAAGCCCTTTCCTAATACCACCCTCAGGCACACAGAGTTAAGCACATTAACTTTTACTGTTTTCTAAGACTGCTATTTAGAATTTAAATCTGTATTACTGGACCAAAAGTACAAGCTTTCTATTTCAAAAAGCTATCTGAAACATTTCCTTCCATTTATAGAAACAAGATGAGGACCTCAAACTTACTTAAACTCAAATGAGGTAGGTAAAACCATTGTGGCTGGATTTGTGAACCATGATTAAGTGCACAAAACCAGATGTGTTACTTTTGACACTGCAGCGAGCAGTTTACAAGAAGGAACAGTGGTATATATAATAAATAATAACAAAGGCACAAATAAATTTCTTATTGCATGGAAACTTCCTCCTGCCTAACTCATCAGAAAAAAACACCAACCTAACTCTCTAGGTTCTCTCTCAGCATTATACAAACAATTCCAATTAAGAATGTTACTCTTCATCAATCTCTTCTAGTTCTTCTTTATGTCATCTACTTAAAGCAATCAGCCAAGACACATGAAAAGAAATTAGAGTACACGAGTTAGCACTCAAGTACATTAAGTAACAGCTTTTAACAGAACCTCTCCCTTTGTTTGCTTTTATCCAATACAAGAGTAAACTGAGTATCTGCTGACTTTCTACATTTCACTAGAACAGGAAATATAACAGTGTGAACATAAAGAAAAAAAGTAAATGAATTATCATGCCCTGCCATCTGGCTAGTAATTACACATAAAATACCAGTCACTATAGTTATGAAGTCAATCTAGACAAAGTTTAGACTGGAAGTGTGATGTCTTAAAACTAAGAAGTAGAGACTCCAAGTTGTCAAGCTAGATTTGAAAATTAATATTTATGAAAGCAAGGCAACACTTCAGATTAAATATTTTAGTGCAAAATACTAGTCATGTCGTTACTCCTGTGGGTCAAAAGGTAAGTATTGAACGTACATACACACCAATAACAGAGAAGTAACCAATACTCTTAAACATCCTCAGCTCTAACCTTTCTAACCTTACCAACTTGAGAAGGCTTCCCCAGGACATCGGGAGGTTTGGACAGTGTATTGAATTAGACAGCAAAGTGCAGAGTGATGGGAGTGATGACCACTTACAACTTACCTGTATAAGTAAGTGATATAAACTTATTTATAGTCCTATAGCAGAAGCAGCATGCTTCTGCATTACTCTTAATAAATCCTTTGATACAAGGCAGATCATATATGCAATGCTTAGTTTTGTCAGTCACCACATAATTTTCTATCCAGTTTTGTTTTTACAATTTATGAAAAGGGCTACAAATTAGATTGAACTGAACTGCAAGTTTAAAGAAAAAAAAAATCTCAAGTTGAGGGCAGCACTGTCATTCTTGCATAGAGAACATTGTCTATTACAAATCAAGACTTTCTCAGAAAGGAAGCATTGAGCGTACCATGCAGTACCAAAACAATTACTTTGTTAATATGCAGATACAGTGGAGCCAAATCTGAGTCTTGTACTAACAACAGTGCCTGGTATCATTACACAAAGGAATATTTGCAGTCAAGGCAGCATGTTATAAAAATAACACTGCAAACAAACACAGGGAGTCACAGTAATCCACAATTAGATTGCAGTTAGCAGAGGAAGGACCTGTTATTGAAAGCATGGCATCTGAACCGTCAACACCTGGTTTGGGTTACCTCTGGCAAAAGTTAATTACACAAGAGGTATCCAGTAACTGTCATCTATTCAGTAAACTAAAGTCTTTGTAAACTACCACATCTGACAGAATGCTAGATTTTTCTTTTAATATGAAGTGTGAGGCATATTTCACAAATGACACCAGGTTAGTCATGGCTATCTGGCTTATCTGTCCAAGTTCTGGCTTTTACAATTATTTCTCTTTCATTCTCCAACTCCAAATACAGTCCACACTAGACACTGCCCAGTGGACACAAGGACATTATGGAAAACTACTTTTTTATTATTTCTAGCTTTTCTACCGCTTCTAGTTTGTTCATGCCTGTTAAGAAATACAGATAAGATTTAAGAATACAGATATTAGCCCTAACCTTATTCCATAGGAGAGGCAATACTTCAGAAAGCAAGAACCCCTTGTTTTTACTTTATCTATGCTGCAATCACTGAAGCAAACAATGTGTAAATTGCTTGCAACACAGATCAGTATTGCATGTTGTTTGAAATTACAGTTCAAAACGAGGGCAGATATACCAAATCTAAGGAGCTGTATTTGGCATTTTTAAGATGCCTTCCCCTCCACAGTTTTAAAGAACAAGGGCAATATTGCTCTTGACAGAAAAATTATTGGAAATAGAAAACAACTTTTTGGGTCAGGCATTTAAGGCTTCTAAGAAGCAACAGAGCTGCAAGAAACCAAGACAGCCTTCTGGAAGCTTAGGCCATCTAGCTGTTAGCACTAACGACACACAGACATTGACATCTATGTTCAGTGCTGCGGCTTCACTCCACTTCCAGCACCTCCTGTGGGGAAACTAATTACTTGCATAATTTGCCAACATCAAACACAAAATTCACTTCTGCTTCAACAAATAGGTCTAATAAGTAGGAAACAAACTTACTACTCTGGTTCCTGAAGATCGACGTGCTGCTCTAGCATTAGAAATATTCCTTGAGCTGGCTGGATTTGCCAATGGAAGAGGAGTAGAAAGCTGAGGAGGACTGAGAGACATCAAAGGCAATCTGGTATCTCCTAATATGCATTGCTTGGAATTGGAACTTTTATGAGCAAACCTCTCATTTTTACCATTTGCTGAATCTCCATTACCAATATGCATTTTCTCCTCATTCTTAATTCTTCTCAAGCAGTCCTTTAGTGTCAGCTGAGTTGCAGGCTGACTCAACCAGCACAAAAAGAGTTCATCCACCTTCATTTTCGGTACAGGTTGCAAAACTTTCCCAGGTGACATTTCTACCTGCTTCCCTTTTGTTGGATCAAATTCAAAATAAAGGTTTGACAATCATCTGCTTATTCCACTTGACTTTTTCAGTGTTTCACAGACTCCAGGGTTCCTGTTAAGAAAAATACTATTATTTAATCTTACTGTTTTAAAAAAAGTGTTGATGTTTATTCCCTCAATATACCAACAGGTGTCGTGAGACACATGCTAACATGTGACTACAATAATTTACAGCCATTTTCTAAGAATAAGCCATTAATCAGAGTCAAATCCAGAGGTTAATTTATTTTAAAAGCATACTGTTGAAATGATGGAGACTGGAGAAAAAGAAACTGCACTCAGACTCTCTCAAAGAGTGAAGAAATGCTCTCCAAAACCATGTATTAAAATACATATTTATTATGACAAATAGCCTTGAAAAGACTTATAATTGAACCTGCTAAGAACTGAATGCCTAAGCAGTTTATGCAGAGCTTTGGTGATAGTACAATTAAGATTTAAAACACAAGCCTTTCAGTCAAGAGATTTAGAGCTAAGACTGATGGTTCAATTTTCATTCTGAAGTCTGTGCATCTGATTTAAAATCTTTCATTGCATATTGCAGTGCAAGATGCATTCCCATGAGTGATGCCCAGCTGAATTCCCAAAGACTCTTCCTCAGCATTTGATTTGCCTGCCCACTTGGTATCACACAGTCATTTGATATTTTAAGAATGGATCTATCTGATGTTCATTTTTACAGTTTTTTTTTTTCTTTAAAGCCAACATGACTCAAGAATTAGGATAGTACGATTTCAGGTTCAGTTGCTTACCTGAAACAAAGAGAACACATTTTTCTAGAGAGCAAGAGGACTAGAGCTAAATACTGAGAATAGAACCCAAGCTAGTATCATCATCGCCACAATCAAATTACTTGGTGACCAAGTACAGTTTAACTAAAGCCTGTGTTTCCTCCTCTTTTTGTGGGTTCTTTTACACTTTTATCAATATTTGATCCGTATGTAGAAGGCAATAAAGGCTTCTTCAGCAAAGTATTTGCCTAAAACAATCAATTGAACACCTACCAACTCAATGCACTATTAGAATCAAAGCTCAGTCTTCATCCCACAGCAGAACTACAAACCTTATAATACTGAACCAACTTATTTTTAAAAAAAAACTTTACGTTTAATCACTTCACAGTTAAGCTACTCCGCCACTAGAACTGGGGATCACGTTATTCCACTACTTTTTCACACCAACGCTCTTACAACAGAGCTCACGGCTGTGCCGGGCTCAGACAGCCCAGGGCGGGGCCGAGAGCGCGCGGTGCTGCCCACCCAGCACCGGGGCCGCCCTTCCCGGGTGCCCCGCTGGCAGACCCCGCGTAGCGGCCACGGAGGAAAAGCCCCCCCCCGCGGGGTAGCAGCGACGGACAGCGGGGCCTCCTCCCCGGGGCGGGCAGCGCTGAGGAGAGGCCGGCCCGGAACAACCGCGCCTTAGGACCGGGGCGGGAAGAGGGCGGCACCGCCCCAGGAGCGGGGAGGGGAACGGCAACCGCCACCGCACACCTGCTGGCACACGCCCCCCCCCCCGCGCCGCGGGCAGAGGAACGACCATCCCCACAGCACAGCTCTGAGGAGACGCGGTGTCATGCACCACCACGCCGCAGACCAGCCGCGGCCACCCACCTGCCCCACGCAGTGCCACCCCTTCCCTCCCGCCGCTGCCTTCAAATCCGCGCCTTCTTCCGGCCCGCCCCACGCCGCCCGCGACATCTCGCGAGAGCTCATCTCTTCCTCTTCCCCTTCCCCCGCCGGAGACGCGGTGAACGGTCACTATGGTGAAGATGGGGGGGCGGGGCGAGGGAGGTGCACGCGACGCGTGCGGCGTACGTCGTGGCGTCACCGCGAAGGGTTCCGATTTTTCCACCCCCTTCCCGTCTTGTCCGCTGCCGTCCCAGCAGCCTGTGTGCGCAGCGTACCCGCGAGGGCGGCTTGGTTGGCGGGGAGAGCGAGTCTGGGAGTCCGTGCCTGTCACGCCGACGAGATGGGCGATGGGCACCGACGTCGTCCTCCCCTGTCTCTGGGGAGCTGCTGGGTCCCGCTCGGCCTCCCCCCCCCGCGTAGGAGCACCTCTCGGGGCTGGGGCCGCTGCTCCGCGCAGTTTGGGGCAGGGAGGCGCGCGGTCTGGTCGGTGGGGCCTCCCGCCCCAAAAGCTGCGGGTTCTGCCGTCAGGCCGGTGCCCTGCGCCCCGGGTTGAGACGTGTGCGGCTGCCGAATTGCCGCAGTGCTGCCTCGCCGTGTCCTCCTGGTACCAGGGCCTCCCCAGTGCTGTCACCTCTGCTGAACTTGGCGGCGAGTTGTGACAAGGCCTCCGTTTCTGACCTGTGGCCCATAGTGGGCACCTCGCTGACTGGTTTTCTGAGGAGCTGGCAAAGTACGTGAGCTTACCTTTGCTTGTTCCAGCTGCTAAATCCTGCTAAAGGAGAACACGTACTAGTTCTACACAAATAATTGCTGTAGTTACCATTACTGTCACAGGATTACAGATGAGGGGGTGCAAGGGGAAGTGGAGGCAGTAGCAAATAAAAAGATAATCCCCTTATTAAAAGAAGAGTGTATGCTAGTCTGTTTGCAGCCCCTTTTTTTGCACTGGAAACTTGTGGTTGTCAGCTTTCACAGGAACTCCTGCAAGGCTTCCTAAGTAGATGTGTCAATGGGATTTGACGTATAAGAGCCTCACCTTCATATGATTTCCTTCCTTGGTATTTTGTACATCAGCAAGTCATTTGTGTTTTTACATCAGAACCCTGCTGCCACTACTCTGTTTTCCTTATGTGGCTATACTGCACTTCGGTCTATTCCTTTTACGTTCTTTTCCATTACTATGACATGCTCCAAAGATTTATGATGGGTTGTTATGACGAATCCTTGAAATGTTACTACTGAAGCTGTACTACAGATGATATAATTTAGATCTTTCAGTAGTTTGAAGAGAAGGCCTAAAAATTCAGACAAGATTAAAATAGGGTAAGTGAAGGAATGGACTTTCTTTCTTATTTCTGGGGGCTTGAAAAGAGGGCACAGAGCTAAAAAAGGCTAGATGCCATGAAAGAGATCTAGTACAGATCAAGATAGTTGTATTTTTGTAATATTCAAAATATTCTGACAAAAACAGTGATGCAGTTGTAAGGGGCTGTCAGAGGGCTTTGCCTTACTGTTGTAGACACTGAAATTTGTTTTCACAAGTTAAAATGAGATTCTGCATTCAATAAAACCTGTGGAGTGTTGAAAGTTTTTGAGGGGGTCTCCGCTTTTCAAAGCAGAGTATTACTCTCTTCCCTGCCCATTGGTTGGTGAAGTTTAGAAAATATGTTTTTAGAAAACCAAAGTGGACAATATGGCATTATTTTAAAGTGGAATGAAACATTCAACATAACACGGAGGAAGCAGATATCAAAGTATGGCTAAATCTGTAAATATTATGGAAGGAGTTTTAAAGTGAGCGGCAAGATTTTTGGCTGAGAACTGAAGGGCTGAATTAAGAAGACTGATAGCAGAGCCACAGACATAGAACAAAGAGGACTTTTAAAACATTTTGAATGCCTTTGAAGCATTCCTTAGTGATGGTGTAGCCATCTGTTGATTGACATGTTGAAGACAGGTGGCAAGAAGGGGATCAGAGAGTGAGCTGACAGAGTTGTAGAGTTGGATATCATCTGCCGAGAGATGATGCCCTTTGTTGAAACTGGCAATGAGATCTCCCAGAGGAACAGGAGAAACAAGAAAAAAGAAATGAAAAAAAGCCACCTCTGAGAAATGTACACAGTCGCAGTATTCTCTTGTGCATGCTAGAGTACATTCAGAGCGGTTCTAATTCTGACTTCGTTAGAGCTTGTCATGATTAAAATTGTTATGCAAGAGGAATCAGTTCCACATGTATTCTGTTAAACCGAAGGTGCAATGGACAAGGATACTGTGAACACACCTCTGGATGGATCAGGTCTCCTCAGCCATGTTTTTATGGAGGGATGTGTGTTTGTAGAGATATACTAGCCCAAACTTGGCCAAAAGTGGGAAAATGCTTAAATTGAACCTATTCGTTCAGATCTTCCACTGAGAATTGAAACTTGAAATTCCTTTTTGACCAATATTTCCATGTTCTTGCTGGCTTGGTAAGTACAGAAGCTGTACCTTTTCTGTGTTGCTTTCAGTGTATGGAAGACAGAAATCTGTTCCAGTGTGTTACAGTTTATGTGAAATGTACGTATCTGGTTTAAGGATGGGCTCCTTTAAAACTTCATTGAATAATTATTAAATATAAAAGTACCAAGTGTGCAATATCCAGCTGATATCTGAAAGCTAAAGTGATGGTGTCACGCTTACTGTTGTGGTAAAAGATGCAGACTACACTTCAGGTAAGGCAGGGGTCTGTTTAACAAGTGCAAGAGAGTGTTGTATTGGTATAACTCATTCCAATTAGTAACAGGCGGGCTTGGCCCTGACTGCACAGTGCAGTGGAGTTGGTAAACCCAGACGATTATGTCCTTGTAGTGCAGTACCTCCCTCCATGCACTGTGTGGAGGTACTAACCCCAGTGCAGAAACTGAAGAGCCACAGTAGCTTCCTGTTCTTGTTGGTTGCGTACAGCTTGTATCTGACCTTGTTTTACTGGTCTTGACACACAAGGCAATATTAGCAATATTGCCAATATACACTGATGACTAAATATCAAAGTCCTTCTTTGCCTTTGTCACTGTTACAGTGGCACAGGGCAGCTGTGTTCATTGAGAATATTCCCGTTCCCAATCAGCATTTCGGAACAAGGGTGAGGCTTCTTCCTTGATAGCCTTGGCTATGTACAACATAGACATCTGGGTATGAAAGAGTTGTCTACACTCCCTCTGTGCTTGGTGGGAGTAAAGTGGCGTTTCTAAGGCCTGCTCAATGTTATCCTGAGGTAGACATGTAACCTAGGTCACATTTAAAAGGGCCTGTTCCTCTCCACTAATTGATAAAAGTTTAAATTAGTATCTGAGGTATACATAACCACATTTTACAGGTTGTTACTTTCCACTTAGTGAAAGATACAGTCTATCATTCTGTCACTCAAACAAAAATTGCTAGTCCTGGTATTATTGTGGGGAGGGAATGGAGAGGACTTTGGGTGCCTTATGCAGCCTCAGTTAAATGGAAGGGAAAGGCTAAGAAAATGGTAATAACTGGGAATCCTTTAAACTACCCACCCATACCAGCTAATCATGCCTCTTCATCCTTTCTTGCAGCAGCTTACTGAAAATAGAGGTAGGATGGTGAACTGCAGATCGTATGGCCTCCAGAAGTCTCATCATATGCAGACAAAAAAATGTCAGCAATGCTGACTTGGTGCACATGTTCGGCAGCCAGTAACGCTCTCAGATGAGCCTGATATTGAGAATTGAGGCTTGAATTTTCTCTGTCTCCTACCACTTTGAGGTGGAATACTGCAGTAATATAGGATCTGGTTAATGGCTTGCTGATGCCCAACTCCTGAAGAGCAAGTCAGAGGTACAATTACAGATTGCTTTGTAGCTTGTCCGTTTGTGTCATGAGTACAGGCATTTAAACATTCTGTACTTGCAGACGCATTTTATTTCCTCCTTATCACGCTGTGTAGTTAGACTAAGGCCTTGTCCCTGGCTATCTCTTTACATGAGCAGTTGGTTTAATGTGGGAATATTTACATTTCTGGAACAAAAGAAGAGAGTATAAAATGTAGCTACTGTAAGAGCAGGTGCACTATAAGGCAAAGAAGAAATTTATGAGTTGTTTGCCGTCATGGTTTTAGATTAATTCCTACTGCATGTCACTCCAGAGCTAGCAATGAAGTACGTTTTACAGTATTACTATCAGTGTGATGTTTTTTTTAACACAGGGGCCTTGGATTGGGCAATGTTTACAGCAGTCCAGATGTGAAGGCTGGTTCCTCATTATGTCACCGTGATCTTCTAATCCCAGGTTCACATGTTGCTAGTGCTGTAATTTATCTGATGGTTTTATCTAGCATTGTAGCCAGGTCACATGGAGTTTATGGAAAACTACTTGAAATGCAGTCTCTAGGGTGGTGTTTAACAAGGTGTGCATGAGGATGTTTATGGGGTGTGAGAATGGGAGTCTATTCATTCTCCATGTTGTGTGTTACCAAGCCCAGTTCTCTTCTAAGCTTGTCCTGCTGCAACTATTAGAGGGGAGAGGAGACTCTGAGCTATTGTATTCAGCAGCCTGCAATGTTTGCCAGCTACTTGTCTGCTACCATGCCATAAACCGTGCCCGGGTGCTTGGCTTTTGCATCTCCACCACCTGGCTAGGACCCAGTCTGAACAACTCAGACCTAAACATGGTTTGGGATAGAATACACATTGCTCCGTGTTGCATCAGAGCAGTCTTCACCAGATGATCAAGGGGGCAGGGTAAAACAGATAGTACCTCTACTCATTTTCTACTTGGACAGCTCTAAGGAAGTGTAAATCGTGTGATCGACAAATATATTTTTATCGCTTGGCACCCAGAACTGTTTCTGAAATAACATGTATATTTCTAGGGCATGGTCTTTGAACATCTATGTACATATATATACACATTAAATGGAAACTGCAGTAAAATACAGGATTATGCTAGCTACCAGTGCTCTAATTAGCTCACTGAACTAAAAATAATTAACATGGTTAATCGTTGGATTACAACACAATGATAAGCCCACACCTAATAAATCAGTTTTTTTTAATTATTATCTGTTAAGTGTCTGGCTGCTCAAGTAATATTTTACAACTTTGGCTAAATTCACCTTGTGCTCTTCAAAGCCAGTAGCAAAATTTCCAGTTTTCATAATCCTATGGAGTCAGACACCTATGGTCGGGGGGTTTTAATTCACCACTGCATTACTCCAATTCTAGGATCTGATCTATGATTTGACCACTATTTTCATTCAGCAAAACTAAAAGATTAACTATTTCTAAATTTATGAGCTAATTAGTACACTAATACAAACCACATTTATCATTTCCCTGAGTTTGCCTAATCCTTCTTCATTATAAAAGTCAGTTCAGATGTCCATAAAATCTTGCAGAAAAAAAAAAAAAGTATTTGTTTTCATTTTCATTAGGGAAAAGTGAAAATTCCAAAAGATTCTGGGCAGACAGAGCCACATTCTTTTGCTCTCATTAAAGTCCTTTTAGTTACAGTAGTTAAAGGAGGAAAACACTGTGCAACTCTAGGCATATGTCTGCAAGGTTGCCAACACCAATAATTTTATCACAAGTTTAATAAGATTTAGTGTTTTTCTTATAAAGCTCCAGCTCCAGACTCCCATGATTATGAAATAATATTATCTTCCATTAAATGTGTATGTTAAAAAGAGCCCTTGTGGTTGCAAAGAAAGTATTGGAAATATAAAATTAATGGCTCAAAAATTCTAATTAAAAACATATAAGAGCCTTAGATTAATTTCTTTAAAATCAAGATTTTAGAAGCAATCTCAGATTTCGAGAAGTGTTTATTAATCCAAATATTGTGTCAGTAGCGGCACTAATTCCAGCAGTGTTGTTCTTCAAGTATTTCTGTACAGGATCTGGTGCTACATTCTTGATACACTTTTTCTACTCCAGAAACTTTGTTTAAGACACAAAAAACCTACATGTTTTTGTGATTTAAATGCATCAGAGCGCTGAGACTTAGGGTTAAAAGTTGGTTACATATTTTAGATATTGGAGCCAGACAGCAATTCAGTCTAATAATGTGCATGTCTACTATTTCCTGAAAATTTGCTGGTACATGACCCCTTATATGCATATATGTGACCCTACAACAAATTCTCTTATGTGGTGCCAAAAAATGGCATTAGCTTCAGCTGCTTTATTAAATTGCTGCCCAAGCTGGCTTACATTCACCGTGAACAAGACACAGCATTTCAGCAACTAATACGTGGTGTGCCAGCTAACATGGGAGCCTCTGCTCCCCTCCACGGCCGTTGGGGTTAGCATACAGAGGAAGAACAAAAGCCCTTTGAATGCTAGGCCAGAGTATTTTGCACACTGTCACAACGATGTTTGTCCTCTCTGAAGAAGGCGCTTGAGGCATGCTACCAGATGGCTACCTTGAGCCAAGTTACTCCTTTTAAGAGCCCCCAACTCCCCCAGTTGTCAGTGAGGCACTGTACCCAGCAGACAGGTAGTCTGGCTTTTAAGAAGCACTAAGCAAATAGAATGCAGCTGTGATGGACTATACTGTACAGAACTAAATATTCTGTCCCAGAGACAAGGTTAGAGAAATAGTCCCTGTAATTAATGTTTAGCTTTTAATACTGTCAGCTGAAAAGAGAAGTGAATGTGACAACAGTCAGCAACTGCCAAGATATAAATCCGATATTTGAACTCATTAAAGATCTGGGTCATTAGAAGAATATGGGACTATTATGGAAATGAGAAAAGTGCAAGATGAAAGAAGACAAAGCTTGCATAATGTCCCTCATGGTCCTGGTGAAAATATAATTTGAATGTATGGAGAGCATTTGCAGGGACTAAATTTATCTGGGTGATGCAGACTTCTCTGGGCTTGAGCTGGGTTCCTGATCTGAACCACCTTCCGGAAGAGCCGGAATATCCCTTAGTATCCCTTGGTTGTTAAAGTTCCTCCATGGGGCTTAGCGTCCACAGGCTAACCCAGCCTTTCGGAATAGTCCTCATGGGAATGTGAAACCAGATTGTATTTAGTATTTTAATGCAGCTGTTTCCTGGCTTTTAAGCACCTCTTCACTTAGCCTCACTGTCCTGACTCTGTACCTAGCCCTTCTACAAGGAAGGGTACTAACAACTCTTCTGGAAGGATCAAGATCCAAATGCAACTTTTCAACAAAATTAAAACATTTCTCTGATTTCCTTTTGTACTACATTGTACAAATTTCTGTCACGCGTGTCTTACACTTTTTATACTCCCACAGAGGTGTTCACAAAAGAAGTTCCAAATAAATGTCAGCAGAAGTAACGACATGCAGCAGATGTCCTCAGCATTCTGGACATTGAAATGCAGCTTATAGGTTAGTCAGAAGTATGCACTTATTTCCCATCCTGTTCCGGACAAAGTGTAAGCTTCTACTTGAATTACTTCAAAATCATGTGCTTAATTCCTGTTCTATGACATCTTATGTTCATTTTTGTGTTTCTGATTATGTAAAACACCACACACTTTATTCCATTGTGTATCTATTTGGTATCTGTTCACTTTAACCTATAAAATAATGTATTTTAATGACTTCTATTCCTTCTAGTCCTGAAGATGTAAGGGATCTGGGAACAGTAATTGGGTTCTACTTTTTTATTCTTCAGTGTACCTGGTAGTGCCTTCCACTGCAGAACTGCCCTTACACCAATACAGTGATGCCATGTAATGTTTGGTTCCTAAATCACTCTTGCAGGGCTAGGTTGGAAAAATGCCATCTTGTGTTTTTTTTTTTATCTGAGGCTTGACTGAAATTAATGCATTTGTGTGTCTCTCTAGATTCATCTCTTCTCCCATGACTGTGCTGGTGGATCACAAGTTGTTGTTCTTGCTAGCATTGACCATTTCCTGCCAATGTTTCTTAATTTGGAAGAGTTAGTTCAATATTAAGAACTTGCTTCTACTGGTAGATGTTTCTAATGTAGCCATTATCCTTGGTAGTCTGAGCACTTACCCTGTTCCTGGGAGTGCTTCTGTGCATACTTTTTCCACACACCTCACACGCCGTCTTTACCCTGTGACTGTGAAACTGCACAAGCTGTTAAGGTAACCTCCATCGACAGGTTACTTACAGAAAATATATAACCAGGTAAAATGCCCAGCATCATGCAGGAAAGTTTTCCACACAGGAAAGCTGAGTCTGAGCACTGTCTGTGTGAGCTGCTTCTGACGTGGAGGAGGGAAAAATGCTCTCCCTCGGTTGTGAAGGCCACTTCACATCTGCCAGGTGTGGGGAAGTGACTCTGAAGGGGAGTTCCCCTCATCATCCTGGCCTGGATCATGGCTGTGCAGCAGGTGCATATGTGTGAGGTGAGAGCATAAACGTGGAGGAGGCTTCCCCTTTTGAACAAGTTATAGTACGGTCAGTAAAGGCAGTGCCTTAACATTTAGGTTGCTGTGCTGCAATTTTAATTAAATCCCAGTGGTGACTACAGTTAAGCATTTCCTGTGACTTAAATGCTTCAGATAAATAGAAAAGAAATACCTTTAATATGGTATTTAAAAAACAGCTAGGGTAATTCCATGCAGCTCTAGAAGGGAAGAAAGGAACTGTTCATGGAGTTTTAAAATCAAGCCATATTAATGCAGCATCATTATCCTCATGTTTTCCTGGTAGACATCTTGTCGAACTGTCCAACCATGCTCCATCACTAGGGTGGTGCTAAGCTGAAGTTGTTTAAATTAGTTGTTGTTTTGGGGTTGAACTTCAAAAGCAGCAGGACAGTTTCCCAAAATGAAATCGGTAGTCCTTTGGAAATAATGAGATACCTGATGTCACTTGACAAAACTTTTGTAAATGGAGATGAAGCATTACAGTAGTTTAGTATATCAAATGACTTGAAGTGATAAAAAAGGTTGTTTCTTTAAAAGCATTTAAAAATATATTAAAAGGCTTCAGTAAGCCAGCATTGAACATGCAGGTACATACTGGGAACAGATCTGTTTCCCCCCTAGTTTTGTACTCATTCATTTGAGCACTCTTAGGAAGATGCCTACATTTTCCCTCAACAGTGGCTGCTTTTCACATGTTCTAACCTACATAAATTCTTAATGTTTTACTATGCTTTTTGCAGTGGAGATGTTATTGGTTAGGTAATAAGAAAAACCCCCAGTTCTACCATGTAATGTGCATTTTTTGCACCTTATGAGAATATTGAATAGACTTCATTATTTTTTTCTATACAAGTCTGAATTCTACCATTTGATTACCTGAACCAAAAGCATTTCAATTTGCCATCCGTCACCCTGACCAGTGTAAAATGCTGAATATTCAGATTAAATTGGAACTTTTTTCCTATGAATAAGGAATTTGATTCAATTCTATAATATACAGTCTCTCTGGGGAGAGGAAATTGAGCTGAAGGTCGCTGAAGGCAAGTGAGAAAATTGTATTATCCAAATACAAAATTCTTTTTCTTATCATCAAAACCTGAAATACAGCCATGGGGAATAAGGGGGTCAAGAGAGAATTCAATTAGAGATGAAAATGGAAAAGGTGCATTTTTCAACTTACCTTTCATTTTTCCAAACAAGTGGCAGCAGTGAGCTGTATGAGGACAATGAAATATTTGTCAAGCAGTTTAAACTTATTTTTTTAAAGTATAAATCAGAAAACATTCTCAATCATTTGTAAAGACATAGTAAAAGTCCATATGAACATGGATTGTCCAATTCTTCATAGCCTTAACCATTGCAATTTTAGCTTGTTAATCAGTGGTGCCGAAGAGATAACAAATATCTAATTGCAACAATTTACAAGGATAAAATTGTCTTGTTAAGAAAAAACAATTCTCAAATATTTAAAATAAGTTTCCCCTCTAAGACAGCTTGTGGTAACAATTTCTGCACTTTTCCCACCTTAACTCCTGATGTTAAATTATAAACATTCCAAATAATTGTAGAAGCATGGTGGTGTTATGCCATAACAATGCTTGCTTTTCTCTTTATTCATTTTAGTGATTATTTATTTTAGTGTAGATACCAAGAAGTTATAAAATGAACTAGACTCTGTCCAGTGTGGCCACCTCTGAAACATTAACAATTACAGGTACAGGCCATGATTTAGCAAAGAGCTGCTGTACTTGCTCAGCTTTACTCACCTGCATGAGTTGTCTCACTGCTGGAAGTACAACTGTGTCTACAGGATGGTTTTCCTCTTGTTAAAGGTATTTGAGCTAATGCTGAGGCTAGTGTTGGAGGATAAATTTCCAGTGAGATCCTAAAATGCTGATTTAGCAGCTTCCTAAACTTGCTGTGTAAATGACACGGTATTTTACAAAATTAGCTTGAGATAGCTCAGGAGTTCTTATTCTGAGTCTGTACTTGTCAGTTTTGTTTGCAGTAATTTCCTAAACATGTGTTCTTTTCAGACAAAGTCACTGTGGTATTTATAGAAACCTTTCTATATTTGTGTTGTGGTTTATAAAACCACGGGGACAGTTTTTCTAAACACCTGGTGGACTGAGGCAGGGACAGGGAGGGTTTCACTCAACACTCAGGGTCACGGGCAAGAAACCAACACAACTTGGGAAGAACAAGAAAAACAATTGAATTTATTAACTATTTACAACAAGAAGCAGGATATTGAAAGAGAGAAACCACATCTTACAAAAAGGCACTTCTCCCCCACCCCTCCCTTCTTCCCAAAGCCCAAAGGCTTTGTTCTGTACCTTCTTGGGGGGAAGTGAGGGGTGCAGTCAGTCTGCCCCTCTTTCCTCCTCACAGTCTTTTTCGGCCGCCACGTGGAGTTTCCAACGGGGCTTCAGTCCCCTGACAACTCCCCGACTCCGGCGTGGGGCTTCTGGTTCTAGCGTGGGGTCCTCCATGGCTGCTTCTTTTCTTCACCACGTGGCAAGGGAAAATGATGGAGAAGCCCTCTCTCTCTCTCTCTCTCTCACTGACTGGAGTGTCGTGTGGTTCCTTCATCTCTCAGATCCTGCTTCCTTTTCTCTGCCATCGAAGGTCTTCACTGGCTCCCGGGAAATAGGGCTCCCGGGAGAACCATGGTGAAGACTTGGGCTACGGCAGGTCAGGTCGGTTTGCAGAAGCCGAGCAGGTGGCTGGATAGCCGGACCAGCCCGTTGGAGCCGTGCCCTGCCTGGGGCCGTGCCAAACCCATTGTTCTGTGCCCCCTCTTAAATCTGTTATTCGCAGAGGCGCCGATTGGCTCAGCCCTGGCCTGGGGCAGGTGCACCCTGAGCGGGACACTGCCTTCCAAGCAGTTTCTTACAAAAAGGCTACGTGATGGTGCCCTTCCCCCCCTCAGTTACCAAACGCTCGGGGGGGAGGGGGGTGACTCGTTAAGAGTCATTTAAAAAGGAGCCACCACTGTAACCCCTCCCTTGCCGCCAGAAGCAGACTGGAAGCCAGGGGAACTCTTAGCAGTTGCTTAAGGAGCCATTACGCCCCTCCCTGCTACCAGACAAAACCCCACACACAAAACCATAACAATTTGGTAAGTGATCATTTTTAATAGTTTATAATTTCATTATTGTTTATAGTCTGTTTAGTTAGAATAGACAGGACTATATATAACCAAGCTTTCAAATATGTGTTAATTCTGAGGAGCACTGGATTCATACTGCAGGTACTGATTCTGAGTTTGGATTGGATCCAATGTTAGCTAAAACTTAGTGAAACTGCTCTCATATTCTATGAAAACTAATTTGTAAATGAGGTTGCTCTTGAACCCAAATGCAGTCATCTCTGAGATATAACCTGGAAAGCAAATCTTCAAACTTTACCCCAGTGTACTAACCTGAATATGAACATTGACTTCTTGGTGTATTTATAACACCGTATAATTGTTAAAAGCATGTTGCATTGACTATGAAGCTATTCTGCCTTTCAGTGAAATAGTGTCTTTTTTGTTGTATTGTTAGGAAGCAGAAACAATGCGGTACTCAGCATATCTCTGAACATGTGACAGAGTTTATAGAGATTAATAATTTTCCCACAAATTCAGCTGTCCTTTAGAATGTGTAGCCCAAACCTTGCCCAAAGTAACCTTTTCCTGTTCCATGGGACAGAAATCCCAATTCTTGGATTGTTTTGTAGAACATTATGTTTCAATTTTGTTGGCTTATTTCATTTAAATTATAATGGGTGGTGTTATAGACACTAAATTGACCTGTCATTAAATTATTTAAATGGCAATTCACTTTCTGTACCTTTTTTTTTTTTTTTAATGATCCTACTATGCACCTGTTGGTATTTTCAGTGCTGGAACACCTCTGTAAGCCTATTGCCTAATAGATTCACTGGCTTTCAAAGGAAGTGAAAGGGCTCTTCTGTTCAGATTGGATTGCAAGATTGGGGTCTTTCTTTGTAAAATAAAATTACTACTAAATGGATCAGGAGTGTCTGCATGTTACTTATATAGAGGTTTGAATAATTCTTTTTTTTTTGAAAAGTGACATAGTTTTATATTTCAGATCTAATGAAATAAGACTTACTTTAATTTTCTTTTCCACCTATCACAGAAACAAGAATTTCATGCACAGTTGCTGAATTTTTCAAAGTGAAGGAAAAAGGACGTTACACAGGTAAGATTATTCAGTCTAGTTCTGTTTGAATCTACTGAACTTCCTTCTATTTGACAAAATGTAAAATTAATGTTTTTGGAATCTGGGGACTTCAATAACCTAAGAAAATTAAAAAATAAAGGGAGTTTTACTGAACTGAAATGAAATAGGTTGTTAGAAGAAAATCAGCCTCTGGTAAAGGGAAGGGAAGAAAAATGATAAAGAGAAATCACATTGACAGAAACCTCAAACATTATGGAAACAAGTAGGTCAAAAGAGTTGTTCAAAACAATACACCTTTGGAGTATATAGTATCAAAAGCACCATTAATTCTTTAGGTAGAAAGACACCTGAGATCAAACAGATGCAAATTTGTATCTGAATGCTAAACAGTTACTTGGGTGATGGGAACAAAAGAAAATATATACAGTGCAAAAAATTACACCAAGTGATTATTAGGATTAAAAGAAATGTTCTCAAAATAATATCAAAATAAATGTAAAATAAAATAGATGCACGTGGTGTTTCAAAGCAAACTTAAGCCTTAGTGTTTGGGAATAAAGTTATGTGGGGTAGACTGTCTGTAGAAGTTTGATTAAATCCTAAAATCTGGAAAAGGGAATAAAAACAAATTTCAACTGCCTGAACTGTAGAGAGGAGCTTAATTTTTTTAGCTAATTTTGATAGACTGTGGACTGCTGAAGAATGCAGCAAGATACAAGTTATGCAGTAAAGCAACAGTCAGGCAGAGATACGCATCAAGCAGAACTACATGTGCATTGTGTCAAGATATTACAGAAAACCTTCACTTCCCTTCAGAGGTATTGCTTTAAGAACAGAGAGGCCAGAAGATGTAGGCAACAAAGAAGGAAAAGGGTTATACAAAAGGCCTAAGGATGATTTGCACCATGTGTCTTTTGTAAGATACTGGAGATCCTCCACTCAGATAAACTCAATGGGAGTTGAGGCTGAGTACCAGCTTGCACTTTCAAGGCCAAACCAATTATGTAGAAGGCCAGAGAGAAACAGTTGAAGGCCAGGCATGTATTAGGTGAGTGCAACCAAGTAGCTTAAATGGTAAAGCAGTGCTTGAAAGTGCAGCCTACTGACTGCTCTATAGTAAAGTGAAGGAGATGCGTCATCTAGGTAAGAGGCTGACCTACTTAATCAAACACTTTTGGAAAGACTTTTTAAATAATCCAAACCCTTTTCCACACAGCATTAGGATTATGATATTGAGCATTCGAGTTCCCAATGGGTAAGGCAGTAAGTTCAGCTTGTTGTATTTCACCATGGAGAAAATTTTACACAGGTGGAGCAGCAGACAAGGTACATTGCTAGAGCACCGTGGTTGTGTGGAATTGCTTGTCCCTGAAGTCCTGAGCTGGCACCATTAAAGCCAAATTGCAGCAAGGCTTGTATGGTGAAGGGACAGTGCACTTTTTACCACTCTGTGTTGTGGACTGCAGCCTAGGGGATGACCCAGGCTCCTTGGAGCTTTTCCAACTACCACCATGTCCCTTTGTGGCTGTGCTGCCCCTGCAGAAGTGAGGGAATGGAGCAAAGAAGTATATAAAAAAAGTCACTGTCCCTAATATGACCCCTGCTGGACTCCTGGAAAATAAGCATCAGATGCTTAACAGTGGGGGACTGCTCTTTCTAATGCTGTCCTTAAATTTGCTGCTGTTTTATGAAGACATTTATTAAGTCCACAAAGAGTAGAAGAGATATTTTTGGAGAGAGATACCTGGAGGGAACTCACTTGAATAGCTGAAAATTTTTTATGGCTGTGCTAGCATGTGTAATACTTTTTTTTTTTTGTTGTTCCCCTCTGAAGTTTTCAACTTTAGCAGTTTACAAATGCTGTTGGTTTTGTGGGTCATGGTATGCTTACCAATGGATCCATTCCAGCTCCCATTGATATTGCTGGAAGAGTCATCTCTGACTTTAGGGGGAAAATCCTTAGCCAGCAGTGTGCAGTTGTGTACTCCTCAGGTATAAGGGAATTTCCTACCCACATGTCAGCAACACGACTTCTGAACAGCCAAGTGTGCAAATGGTGTAGAGTATAACAGACCACCTGGTGAAAAAAGGGCCTGCCCTGGGAACTGTGTTGTGAAATGTACTCTGGTAAGGGGAACACATGACTTATCTCAGTATATTTTTGATCATAATCTAAGTGAGGTGTTCAACACCTTGAGTTATCAGCGACCTCACCGAAACTTAATGTTGCAACCAGAAGGATACTTCTTTAGTAGGACAAGTAGAGATGCAGGTGTAGTAGAAAGTTTTACCCAGTAAAATGTGAGTAGAATAAAAGCAGGCAGAAATTGCCAGAACTGGGTAGCCATACTCTGTGGAATTGTTTCTTCTGTTTTATAGAAATTTGCAGAGTGGCAGCTCCTTCCCTCCAACAGTTTCCTTCTCCATTTTTATAACTCTGCAATGTGAGGGAAATAACATGAATATGTTATTTTATTTAAAAGAATAAACCTCTTTTCTTTCAGCCACAGAACCATTATTGCAACAGTAAACAAGAAAAGAGTCATCAATTTTAAACTGATAAACTGAAATTTTTCAGTGGGTAGAATAAGTTATGTTGAGGTTATTTGGTGAGAGCAGATTAGGAGAAAGCCACCACTTGCGTTTATTGGGCTTTTCTAATGAAAAGTAAACTCACAAAATTGTGTTTATTTGCTTTTTTTATTAACAACAAATTGTGTCCTGTGGTATGGACATATGCATATTGATAGTTAAATCTAACTTAGAATCATAGAATGGTTTGGGTTGCAATGGACCTTAAAGATCATCAAGTTCCAACCCCCCTGCCATGGGCAGGGACACCCTCCACTAGACCAGGTTGCTCAAAGCCTCATCCAGCCTGGCCTTGAACACCTCCAGGGATGGGGCATCCACAACTTCTCTGGGCAACCTGTTCCTGTGCCTCACCACCCTCATAGTGAAAAATTTCTTCCTAATGCCTAGTCTAAATTTACCCTCTTTCAGCTTATACCCATTACCCCTTGTCCTATCACTACACTCACTGATAAGGGTGCCTCCCCTGTGCATGAATATATACATATATGTACCAATTGTTTTATGTACAGAAACGTCTGAAAAGCCCAGAGAGAGTCTGGCTCCAGCAGAGCTTTTCCTGTTTGCTTTGTTGTCTGTCAGATCATGGGCTTGTTAAAATACAGCAATATTTGGTAAAATCCTCAAGCAAGATTTGTCCAAGATTTTGCTTAGCGTAAGTCCGGAGTGCAATGATTAGCTTGCCATCAGGAAGAAATACACGTACAAAGATAAACCCAATGATATAATTGGATTACATGAACATATTACAGAATAGTCTTTCTTAGAAAAAATATCAGATTGGTAGATACAGAATTTCCACACTTAATTATTTCTTCACCTGGGTCTTACAAAGAGAGAAGAAACATCACTTTCTTTCTTCTCTTCTTCACAAGCAAACAAGAACAAAAGCAGAAACCTCTCTAGGCCATGCCTTTTTATTTGCCACCTGACTGCCAAAGACACAGTTCAGTTGAGAATAATACATATGTGTGATGATGGACTTGACAGCTTTGCTGATGGGAAGGGAGATTCTGGCTGGAGAAAGTGAAAGGGAAAAATTAAGCACTAGGTGAAAACTCTTGAGTTTTGAACTGCAGGTGATGTTGTACAGGGTGGGACTTTCAAAGCATCCTCTTGGGACATAAAAAGTACAGCTAGTGTGAAAAACTGTGGAAAATATAAACTAAGTAAAGCAAACCCATACTGGTAGGTCTATAGTCAAGTACAAGGGCTTACTGTGGAGAAGTTACTGCTAGATGTAGAAAAGAGAAGCCTATTAAGCTTTGGGAAACTCTTTCCTGTATTCTCTACTGACCATGCTGCTGTCTGCTGAAAAAAGAACATGAAAATTATATTGCTAGAGATGTGTTCACGGATTTCTCAGTGGTAGCTCTGCACAGTTCATCAACTAAAGCCTCCCTTCCTACTGTCCTCGAAGGCTGAAATGTAGTTAGCTGAATGGGCTTTTATATGAACAGGGCATAAAGCACCCATCAGCTGGTATGCTACTGATATGATTTAAAATATTTTGCTTACAAATACATAACTGTGAATATGGAACTCCTTAGGCAACTTGAGGGTGAACAAGGAAGCTTCAGATTCATCTGTTCTAAATAATGTAAGATGTAAAGGATCTGTGCATGTTACCTCTTCATGCTGTAGAAACAAGATGGGATACTTCTAGCCACATTACAGGCATGAAGCACCAGTCCTTGTCTAGAGTCTCTGAAGGCCTCCCAGGTGGATTTTTTTTTGGAAGAGAATAAGAAAATTATTTTCCATTTCCCATGAGTCTTCACTTCTTAACACAGGTGGAAAGTTGTATTAACTTCACTTACAACCTTGACCTTACTTGCAAGACAGCTCTTCCAAAATGTTTCTCTAAGTAAAAAATATAAAGAATCTCCCTTTACTGCTCTAGCTAAAGGATCCTTTTTGTTTCCATGCACTGTAGGAGCTGGTGTAACTGGCACATGCCTAATCCTGTCTTTTAGGAAATGGGAACAATGTGAAAAGATTTTTGTGCTTCTCTTCCTCTCTGACACCCGCACATGCTAGAAGCTGTGCGCATACTGTATCTCCCGTACTGCCACTGCAGTGATGCTAGGTCATATTTGTAGTGATATGTTGTCAGCACAACAAAACTCCTCAACATTTACTGGGAATATCAGATTTGCTGTTTCTGAAGTGAAACTTATAAATTGTATCACAAACTATCAGGAGAAGACATGCAAGTATATTTGAAGTTGTAAATTAAGCAAAATATGGGTGTATCCATGTTGTCTATTCACTGAAGAAAGAATCACCTCTTTCCTTCTTATCAAAACCAATGCATCAGATAGATATCTCTGTCAAATTATGATGACATGATATAAATACTCTCCTATCATATACAAAGACATGTGCCTGCCTCTCTATTTCCTTGTAATGTTTCATCACCTTTTTCATTCACTTAAAATGTGTAGTAATTTCCAAATCACAAGAGAATTTTTGTATTATTTGGGATGGCCTAGGCAGAGTTAAAATTATCAATTCCAACATGTTACTTTAATTATTTTATTTTCTAACAAGAACTTCAGCCTTCCAGCTACTTGTGAAGCAGTAACGAGTGTGTACTTCTGTGACTGACTGACCATACCTGTCGTTCTTGCTGCTGTTTTTGAGGTAGCTGAAGAAGCAACGTATTTATGCCAAATCAGTAAATGATATGTTGCAGGACCATAAATCTGTCTCATACAAACATGCATAAAAGACTTTTTTCCCAGTAACAAATGGTATCTATGTCTCTTATAGCAGAATATTCCTTACTCTAAATATCTAAATAAAATCCCCAACTGTGCAGAGGAAAGATTTTTGAATGCCTACAGAGGTCTGGACTACTTTTTACTCCTGAAGTGCAATGCTGTCTGAGTGGTCTACTGAAACAGTGTTTTCCTTTCATTTTGCACTATTTCATAATATAACTATTAAAAGGAGTGTAACAATATTCTTGAATCATAAGTGTTTCCTGTAATATAATGCATATGAAATGTAGTCTATAAAAATGCTTTGAAACAAGAAGTCTGTATTTCAGCAAAATAAAATTGGTATTTATGTGGAAGGATTGTTGTCATTTTGTGTCCTTTATTGTTGCTGGTGGCAGCTCAGAAGTTGACTATATTCGTTCTCATTGCTGTGCGATACTGACTAGTCTGCCTGATCCTGTACCCTTGCAGTAAGGGCAAATTTAGGCAGCCAGAGCTGAAAAAGCGAACCAGTGTTTTATTTAACATGTCTTTAAAATGACATTTCTGTTGTCTGTGTGTTAGTGACTATGAAACAATGATCTTGATAGTTTCACATAAACAACCTTGATAAACAGAAATAAATGCAGTTTATGGAACAGGTCAGTAAACAGTGTATACAACAGGCAGTTGCTGTTAGGAGTTCTTGGTCAGTGGTTCCTGGTATAAGCTGGTTTCATTTACACAGATGTCTGTGGTAGGAATATACGTGTGTCCATATCTCTAAATGTCAAAAACTGTTGCTTGTGGAATACGCAAGTAACATATCTTCTTTGATTTTTGTCTTCTCCGTCCATCTGTTGTTTTATCCTGTATGAAGGTAACGGAGTCGTGTCCCCACCCTTGTCTTCTAACTGCATTGTGCTATAAGACAGAATAAAATACTGTCAATGCAGCTGTAAATAGTTTTTTAGCATTTTTGTTGGCTTCTTCCAGGGCTAGGAAAAAGAACTGACACTCATGGGGAAACTAGCAGTCTTCCATTTTCTGTGTGGCAAAACTCTCATTGACACAGTGATTTCAGTTGTTGAATTTTTGAGTGGGAATGTTATTACATATGTGTCTGTCTCGCAAACCAGGGAGCAAGTTTTGTCATTCTTAGACCTTGTACAAGTTAGTGTAATATTTATCAAAGGTGATTTTGTATTTGTAGGAACAGAAAACCTTTTCCTGACCATTTAATAGAAGTAAAACAACGCTGTGCATTATAGCCTCTCAGTGCTGTGCAGTCTTAGCATGGGGCCCTGGAAGGTAGATAAGGGGGCAAAGGGGAAAAGAGCCGTTCAGAGATATATGATAAATTAATAAACCACATGTCTGTGTCTCCAGAAGTTATTGCAAGGCTAACACCCCCACCCATGTAATGCTATTACTGTCTATTGATTCTCGTGACAGTGAGAGTGACAGAGGAAGAGTGCACTGAAAATGAAGACAGCCAGAAAATAACACGTTCAAAAGCAGCACTGGACTGATAGAGAAATTCAGATGCCGAAGTCTATATCCTTAAATGCAGGAGAAATTGTCTCTTTTCTTCCTCACACATACATTGTACATGGCAAATACTGTATCAAGTCTCCTTTTCCTGTCATTTGAACCCCAAATGAGAATTCTTGCTGGCAGACTGAATGCTTTGCTGAAGGTAAAAGACAGAGAAGCTCTAATACTGGCCCAGTGTGATGCAAGAAAACAACTCTGTCAATCATAGAATCATAGAATCATTAAGGTTGGAAAAGACCTCAAGGATCATAAAGTCCAACCCAACACCACCTAACTCACTAAATCAGGTCCCTAAGCACCACATCTACACGATGTCTTGGTTTCCTGTGGGCTGCGTTCACTGAAGAAGGGGGTGGGATACGTGCGATTGGTGTTTGAAATGCAAACAAGGCGCAACAGTGCCTTGGATTCCTATGTCAGCCACCTGGGTCTGAATGGTTTGGGAAGCTTGGCTGGCACTTCTGTCCTGTTGTGTGCTCCCAAGAGCCTCGTTCAGCACTTCTCTGGACTGATGGGCTGAGGCCAATTGTATGAGGTTCAAGAAAGCCAAGTGCCGGGTCCTGCACTTTGATCACAACAACCCCCTGCAACGCTACAGGCTCAGGGCAGAGTGGCTGAAAAGCTGCCCAGCAGAGAGGGACCTAGGGGTGCTGGTCGACAGCTGGTTGAACATGAGCCCAGTGTGCCCAGGTGGCCAAGAAGGCCAACGGTATCCTGGCCTGCATCAGAAATAGCATGGCCAGCAGGACTAGGGAAGTGATTGTGCCCCTGTACTTGGCACTGGTGAGGCCGCACCTTGAATCCTGTGTTCAGTTTTGGGCCCCTCACCACAAGAAGGACATTGAGGTGCTGGAGCAGGTCCAGAGAAGGGCAACGAAGCTGGTGAAGGGTCTGGAGCACAGGTCTCATGAGGAGCAGCTGAGGGAGCTGGGGTTGTTTAGTCTAGAGAAGAGGAGGCTGAGAGGAGACCTTATCACTCTCTACAACTACCTGAAAGGAGGTTGTAGTGAGGTGGGTGCTGGCCTCTTCTCTAAAGTAACAAGTGATAGGACAAGAGGAAATGGCCTCAAGTTGCACCAGGAGAGGTTTAGACTAGATATCAGAAAAAATTTTTTCACTGAAGGAGTGATCAGTCATTGGAACAGGCTGCCCAGGGAAGTGGTGGAGTCACCATCCCTGGAGGTGTTCAAGAAACGTGTAGATGTGGTGCTTAGGGACATGGTTTAGTGAGTTAGGTGGTGTTGGGTTGGACTTGATGATCCTTGAGGTCTTTTCCAACCTTAATGATTCTATGATTCTTGCACACTGAAGCAGTCCATGAGGTGTCCTCTCCCTGGAATTGTTCCAATCAAAAATCCAATTTTGTGTGTTCAAAGGAGGGTGAGGAGTTTCTCATTCAATTATTTTCACGTGATCCCCACATGGCTGTCTGATCTAAGGGACAGGTGTAAAACAGGGCTTAGGCTGGACTAGCCCTAATGGCTGGCAAGTTGGGAAACGCAGAGTGACTCCGTTCTTAGGCCAATCCAGTGCAACAACAAAGCAGATGGCATGTTAAATAAAATAAAGTAGCTTCTGTTTGTAGCTTTAGCAGTGTGCACACAGAGGAGAAGCAAGTATTCTGCTAGGTACCAAAGAGCTGGAGAGAAATTTGTTGTAGAGATACCACAATTACTACTGTAGGCAGAACTGGGCTGGCGAGAGTTTGAGTGCAGGTAGCTGATGGCCAGAAAGGGACTGTCTGCGTTACCCACGTGTCAGTTTTTCCATTGGTTATTGCCAGCAACTCCAATTGAAAACCCAAATTGATTTTCAGCAATATTGCCAGCCTGTACAGGGAACACTGTTCCAGAGCTGGTAAGCACTGATTCAACAAAAGTGGTTCCTGGTTAGTCCCAAAAAGGCAGCATTCCCAGAACTGGAGCATACCTGTGCATGAAATACAGCTGATTTCCCTAGCCCTGACATCACTTACTGTCCTTGTTTGCTTTTTCTTATTACCCTTTGCAATGTCAGACCGCAGTCCTGTTCGTTGAGCTTCTACATTTTCTATCCTATTTTCCTGCTTCTCATATGAGCACTGAATCTGTTTGGTTTGGGTCTCCAAGAACTGTGGCTAATGGTGCTTGTGCGTCATTCAGTCAGTCTTCCTCATTTGCTGAAAACACACTTCTCTCACACTTCTGTTTCTCTTCATAGAAATGTGCATGTATTTCATAGATAGTTGAGTACAATTAACCCCGAGTCATACACAGAGCTTCATTTTTCTGGTTCCCTTTTTTAGAAATATCTTCAGCCAGGATTATTTGGTGCTTTCACTCTTACATATTTTTTCTCTCAATCTTATACCCACATGTCCCTCTTTCAAACACTGATTTAAACTTTAAAAAAATGGAATAACATGCAAGAGATGACCAGATAACATACATTTCTATAGTGCAGCTGTGCATACCTGGTAGTCTTGATATGTGATTCCAGTTACTAGATTTGGTGTGGGAAACTGCAGCCAGGGGATATTTCGGCGAAAAGAATTCTCTTGCAACAGCTGCAAACCAAAAAAAAAAACCCCAAAAAACCCAAAAGTCTCAATAATAAATAATTGAAGTGACCTTGAGAAGTATTCTCACATGTTAGTTAAATGTTTATCTTCCCCCCCCACACACACTTAGACTGTAATGAAGCAGAGGAATAAGAACTGAATCGATTATAGAACATTCCGTAGAGGACAACATTTACGAGCAGTGTAGTTATGCTTTCCTACAGTTCTTCTTTCTACTGCACTTCTGTCAGTGTAGTTTGGTCTCAAGCAGAGAAAAAGTAATTACACCAGCTCCTGTGGGCCAAATTCCAGCCTCAAGACAACTTGTGCATCTTCACTGGAGCTCATGCGGTCTGAATAAGGGATGGCAGAAGAAGCAGTCTCCTCTTCCTCTTTCTGAGCAAAAGATGAATGAGTGTGGTACCAGATGAAAAGCAGTGGTGAGTCTAATGAAATTAATTTATGGGGAAACCTCCACCCAAATGAATTTTATTTGTCTCCCAGCTACAAATTAGATTCATTTGGTTTGGACTTCCTGACAGACTGAAATGTGTCAAAGCATTAGGATCATGGGGTTAGTAGTTTTGCATCAACAACTATGTTTTTAGTGGCACACTGGTTTAAATCACTGGATTTCAAACAAATTTTTTATTGAAGTTTGGGACAGGGTTGAATCCAATTCTTCATGACTAGAGTTGTGGTGTGTGAACAGATTTATATGGCTGGTCAGTAGCTGGAAGCAAAGCCATTAATGTTTTAACATCTCTGGGTGTTATCTGGGAAACTGAAAAAGCAATTAAGTGTTTGGAGAGACATTTAAGGGAAGAAAATAAAATCAAGTACAAAAAAAAAAGCTTTAGGAATTCACTTATATGAGGGAAGAAGACTGAAGAGATGTTTGAGGACGAAGCTGTGGTAGAATGGGATAGAACTGATTAGAGAACAGGAGAATTAAACTGAATAAAGTTAAAATCAGTCAGAGAACCCCAAACCCTTCATCTTTACAGCAGTTTCTTACCTAGGTCATAGAGTTCAAGTCCTAGGCCTTTTTCCTGTATTACCAACAAAAGCATTAATTTAAATTTGGCTGAGATAAAGATGCACTAATTAAATGAAAGCCTTGAGTCAGCTGAAGACTGTGAAGCTTGGTCTTACAGCTCTTTGATGTTTTTCAGATGAGAATCTTACATTCCCTTGCAAAGGCCAGCTGCCAGAATAATGGTGCTTCTTAGGGAAACCATTAGGACTTTTAAATAGGTTATCTCTGAAAATGATAATTTATAAGGATAAGAAGTAAAGCTGGATATAGTGTTGGTGTTTGGACATCAAATGCAAAATGCAAATTGGACTTTGTTATCACATACAAATTTAGCATCTCTCAAGTAACCACAGGGTGAAAGAGAAACACAAGACTGGCAGTTGAGTTGGATACACCTATTCATAAGTGGTGTTTGTGTAATGGCTTGTGGCAAGAAATTGCTATATCTCTATTTTGCTTATTCATGTTTGAATGTGTAGGTAACTAGAGCTTGTTTCATAGATGAATACTGCTAAAAGCAGTGGTATTTTACCTGTGCACTTTAGTTTTCAATAAGGTGCAAATGTTAGAGCTCTAAGGGCAACCTAAAATACATTTTTCTTTGAGGATACTAATTATCCAGATTTGGGATTTATGTAATTTATAAAAGTACATGTTTGAAGTGCTTTAACTACACTGATAATGGAAATTTGTATTTATAGCATAGAATTAGTAGCTGAAGGCTTGAATACCATACTCACATTTCTCACTTTGAAAGCATTTTGTTTAAAACATAATACAACTGGTGAACTCATTGTAGCAACTTTACTTAGTCTCCGTAACGTATATAAATGCTTTTACACTTGGGGTTTTTTTTTATATTGGCACGTTATGATACATTAAATTCAGCTATCTAGGTCAAATCATATTAGTTATTTATATTTAATAAGTTTAAAAAGAGTTTGAGCATTTGGTGCATACATTTTTCCCCAGGTAACAAGCAGGATGGCTATGCAGATACCTGATGGGTCTGCTGGTTGTCATGGCACTTGGTGCAGAGGAACGGAGCTATCCCAAGCCCGATGCTAGGGGAATTAAAAATGAAAATGAGAAGATTAGGTAACATAATGTTGATTTTCTTGTGACTCTTACTTCTTCCAAGAAAAATAAATGCAATATTTTCAATGAGAAAAAAATATGTCTCAGATAATCTTGGTATTTAGAGATGTCAGCGTTTTGTGTGACAGCTTATTTCTAGCTTGACCGCCTTTCTGTTTATAAACCATCATTAGAGGTTTATAATGGAAGGAGATGATGCTCCAGGTGATATGTGTATACTTCGTATAGTGATGCTCCTTAGAAACTAGCCAAATTTATCTTGGATATGTAAATAAGGTTACTTCAATACACTAGGGGTTATTACTCTTTGTCTGCCTGACCACCTTCTGTGGCTACCCTCACCCCAGCACGACAGTCCCAAGCATGTCCAGGAGCTGTAGCACACGCAGTTCATGGGGGGCTCCATCCTCCCTGACTGGAGAAAGGTGGCCATACTGAGCACAAAATTTAAAGCTCCCACTGCATCCTGAGAGAAGATGAGTGCTCCACAGCTTTCCAGGGGTGACAACTACTTCAAGTGATAATTCTGATACTCCACCCCGTGAAGTAAGAAGTTCAGAAGCATACTGTACCATAGACACTCGGGCTGAAAATGGGTAGGTGGGTTTAAGGCCTCACACACTGATGGAAGTCTTACATTCTTAAATCATGGTCACTAGACTCCAGATATTTAGTAGCCTGGGGGCAATGAATTAGGTTTGAGGAGTACAGAAACAGGAATATTGGTGGTTTGACTTCAATACTCTTATAGCCTCAGTCTGCTCTGCAGTACAAGAACATAAAAATGTTAAGTGGTAACAAATGTTCCATGTTAATTTGACTCATCTCCAAATTACCAGCAACATGATTCCACAGGATTTCCTTTTCCCCAGGTGCATTTGCAGATGTGTATTTACATTTACTGGATGGAACTCAGTGACAAGAATGATCTGAAATGGAATTACAAAGTGCATTGCTTGGAACAGTCAGCTGCAGAAGGGAAACAGAATAAGCAGGCAACAATCTATCCAGGATGCTGCCAGGCCAGGCTGCAGAAAAATTACAATCTATATTCATTAAAGACATTTAATAATTTAAAAAAAAAGTGTAAAAAATATCTCAAGTCAGGAAATATGAACTTTATTATTGATTAAGCATTTGAAAAGAGATTTTTCTCTATAAAGGAAACCATATTTTCTACTCACTCTATCTCTTGTGTTTTCATTAAGCGATTTAATATGTCTGAATCTTAGTTTATGTTGTATTTCCTCTTTATTACTTTATATTACATCTCTGTGTTCATAGATTGAATGATACAATGCCTAGCTAGGAAGAAAATACGCTTTCTGTTCAAACAGGTGAAATAATTTCAGTCCAACTTTACTCTTTTTATTGGGGGAAAAAGTTATTAAAAAGCCTGTAAGATGTGTTTGTTTTCTTTTTGATCAGACTTTGGTACTCAGGTTTTTGTTTTTCATATTCAGCAGGAAGTACAACGGTGCCCTGTCTGTTTTGTAAAGGCCCTGTGTGGCATTGTTAAAGTCAGTGGGAAGTTTGCCCCTGAGTTTGATGGGAATGCAACCAGACCTTACATTTATAGAGACAGCAGTATTCATCTTGGTGTAATGGAAAAGATGTGTAGGTTTTTTAAATACCTGGCAGTCATTCTTGCTTGGTTTTTGCATTTTCTAAAATGCATATAGCAGTGTTTCCTCAAGGCCAATAAGAAAATTAACATTGTGTGCTGGAGAACACAGAATTTCTGAAGAAAACAAATTTTCAGGTGTCTTTTTTTTTTTTTTACCACATCTTTTTCTTGCAAGGGTACAGAGGTACTGCTCTGATAATGACCGTTTTTTTAAAAAATGATTCATGTGCTCTGAGAAAATGTTCTTTGAGCCAGACTGAGGCAAATAAAACATGCAAAGAAAAATCCCTGTTAAGAATCTTCTCTTCTGGGTTGTATAGTGTACAGCAGTGGCAGTGCAGATGTTAGTGTGTCTTGCTTTTGCCATTCTGCGGCAGCAACTGTGTGTATGTTTCCTTAGATGACTCTGATAGTTTGATCATCCACATTGTCAAGTCAGCAGAGGACAAACCTTAAAGTCAATGAAGATGAGATACCAGTGATTTCTTTGGGGTTTGGCCTGGCACAGACTATAAACAATGATGGAAGATTTGCTTCTGGGAGATGTCCCTTCATAGGAGTCTCTGAAGATCAGGGCTACTTCATGCTTCAAATTAGCAAGCTCTGTCTGTACCTACTTCTTTGAAAGCACAATACAAAACTTGGTCTTTTGATCAAAATGCTTTCCTCTAATTATTTAAAATCAAGGTCTTTTTATGTTAAAAAACCACCTGGATATCGTAATAGCAGGCAGAACCCAGCAAGCATACGTGCAGACCCTGTGGTACCTAGTGGTGACAAAGAAGAACCTTGCAAATACCCAATGTGCAGCTATAGGGATCAAAAAAAAAAAAATCAGTAGCATGTAAACTAATTCTCAGTCTTCAGTGGTATCTTCAGAAAAAATATGGGAGTTTATAAACACAGTTTAAATATTTTAATGAAATATTTAAACTGAATGAATATGAATGAAATATTGAATATGAATGAAATATTGAATTAATATGAAATTCACTCCATGCTGGTATGCCGTGAAAGGAGGCAGGTGCCGAACATTTAACAGAGAATTCAAGCGCAATTTTGCTGTAGATTTCAACAGGAACTAAATTTGCAGCTTTAAAAATTAGCTTATATGACTACTGCAGAGGGTATCACCTCAGAAAACAAGCCCTTATCAAAAAAAATACAGTGGTCTGTTAAAAATACGCATTACTGGCTTGGAAACCTGGGACTATTAACTCTTCCAGAAACAGGTCCCTTCATTGAATGAGTTGTTAACAAATGTAACAACAGCTAGTCAACTTTGCAGGTTTTCATGGAGTTGAGTGTCCTCTATTTCTGTAAGAGGATGAGACGATGGAAGACATTCTGTGAAGGTTTCAGTAAAGTAAAAGAAAAATCTGGAACTAATAGAAAAATGCATAAAATATAAATATGGATGAGGATTGAGAAGTTTATGCATTTTCTGACCTCTTTCCCAGGAACAATTCAAGGAACAAAGCATTTGTTTATCTTTGTAAGGATGGTAAAATCCACTTCTATTCAGCAGAGCAGTTAAGCCTATACTGGAATCCTGTTAAGAATTTGTGAGGTGTCATTGCTGGATTTGGATAAAAACCCACAACACTACATAAATGTTACCTTCAGACAAACTTATTTAATTTAAAGTATTTAACAAATAATGTCCCAAAAACATAAGTGTACTTCTGCTTGGGAGTTTTTTCTGTTCGCAGCTCACCACCACAAACTGGAAAACTGCAAGACATGGTCTTTGAGCTATGAAACCATCTGTTGTAACCCAGTCTCTGGTAGCCACTCTGCTTTCCACAGACAGCAGGTAGGTCCCACAGGTGACCTGAGTTTCCCCTTGGTTTCCTCCCTTGTGTGCTTGTGTGTGTGATCATACCCTCTCTTGGTACTCATTGCCATGGCTTAACTGAATTCACACCAGCTGAAGATTTACCCCTTCATGCTTTTGAAGTGTTGCTTTGATAATTTGTACTTTAGAGGGGCTGTAGGATGCATAGTGAGGCTCTTCATTTTCAGCAGACAGTTTTGTGGCAAAATTTTTCAGGCGGCCAGCCAGTGCCCTGGCCCTCTGCCCGCCTCTCCCACCGACAACTGCTGCAACCTTGGGCACGTAGTTTAGCTCTGTTAGTGTCAGCATCACATCCTTGAGACGGTAGCAGCGTTATTGTGCATTTGCCTCTCACATGAATTCATTGGTTCCTCCAAGATGCCCCAGTAGTGGTACAGGGACTGGAGCCTCAGCAAGGGCCCAGGTGTGGGTTTTGGCTGGGGCAGCCAGGCACCTGCCTGGGACTGCTCCCATAAGGTGATTTGGACCTGGCTGCTCTGCCTGGGGAGAGTTTAATGGTGGGGATGTGAGAGAGAATAGTCCCTGGGCTGTTTTATTTAGGAATTGAGGCAGAGCCTGGCAGGACTGAGCCTGGAGGGTTTCCCTGATCCTAGGAACAGTGTAAATGTGTCCAGAGCTTATTTGCATTGTGGAGAATAATCCACACGTAAGATAGATAAACACATTTGTTCAGGTTCGTATAGTTTAGGAGCAAAATTATTCTATTTGCTCAAAATGAATGTCATGGTATGGGGAATTGTCCAATATTTTTGCTCTTTGCTTGTTGCTGTAAGAGGGACAGTTTTGGTCAGCAAATGCTTGAGAAACCACAATACTTGGGGCTGCCATTGCACCCTGTAGCAATGCCACGTCCCACGTGGTCCCCTGGGAGCAGAGGCTTTACATGTCCCTCTCCAGGTGCCACCCAGAAGCCCATGGGCCACCAAGGGCCACTGAGTGGAATATAAAGAGAAAAGGAATTTGGAAGCTTGTTGCATGCAAATATCTTCCCAACAGATTAGTCCCAGTAATTGATATTGCAAAACTTCTGAGAGGTCCCAGAGCACAGATTAGGCACAAGTACGTGCTTATGCAGGAGCTGCTTCACCTTGCTGGTGATGGCCTGTGCCAGTGGGCTGGTATTTTACTGGTGGTTAAAGCTTGGTTGTGGAAACTCTTTTAATTTCTTTGTGAGGAAAGCAAAAGGCATGAACATGAAGTAGGTCGTGTGAGAAACCTTCCCCCATCAGGGAAGGAATTGCATGCTGCACCAACAGCATTTCTCTTTACTATTCTCTGTATTTCAATACAATTATTTTTGAAAGAAACACGACCGAGGGGCAAATGTGAGCTGGAACAGTTTAGGAATGTATACAAACACACTAGAAAAATCACTTGATTACTTAGAGGAGGGGAAATAACCACACCAACCAAATTCCTGTAATCCACAGTGGGATAAAAATACACCTAAAGCTCTACTTTCCAGCTAATAAAATGACAATGACATTACAGGACAGCCTTGTCATAGATAAACTGATAAGTAAATGACAATCCATACTGGTAAATGAATATTCTTGACACGAGATGATTTTGATACAATCCTCATAAAATCTAAGTAGATAGATGAGGAAACTGAAGCACTGAATGTTGAGTGATGTACTCAAGGTCATTGAGGAAACGTTGTCAAAACTGACAGTCAAATTTAGGAAGATAAGTCCTTCCAAATCATTTGAAAGTACTAAGCCATCTCCTCACAGCTAAGAAGCTATGGGTTTCCTTGCAGCTAGTTACAATGGATTTGAAGATTTTGGTTTTAAAAAACAGTGCCAAGACCAGCTAGTTTGAGGCAATTCCCTGTGTTTAATTATCATGTTATTTAACCCCTTATAACACCTTCTTTTTGATGCTCAGTTCAATTTGTAAGCAAAAAATACCTTTCCAAATAGAAAATTTCAGTGTCTTATTTGGAAAATAAGGATAACAGGTGTTGATGTTTCTGAAATAAAACATATCACTTAAAAAATGTTGAGAAGTGTTTTGACATTTTTGACATTTCTTCATTTTTTTTGTCTAAAACATTCTGTAAGTGTTGATTTGACTTGGCAAATATTCTCACTCCTTAGAAAGTCAATTTTTTTTTGACAGATTTACTGTTCAGTGGTACTGTTTGCTCCAAGATCTATTTGATCTATTGCTCAGCCTTATTTAGCATAGTTAACACAAGTCAACCACAAGTCAACACAAGCTAACCCTTGTGCTTTCATTAAATGTATCTTTCTTAAAGCCCTAGATCCTTGGAGCAAGTGTCTACGCAAGAGACCCTGTTTTCATTAACAAAAGGAAAATTAATTTATAAGACTTAGGGATGTAGGAACAACTTTAAAATGGGATGTAAGTACATTTGGATGTATAGGCTCTAAAAAACAGAAGGCAAACACCCCATGCCATGACTGAAGGTCTTAGCATTTTTAGCTAGAAAATGAATTTCTGGAAGCCATGAACAAGCTTTGTGAAGTTGGGGTTTGCCATCATGGAACTGAATGGCTGAGCTGGACTTCAACTGAGGCATGAACTTAGCAGAAAAAAAAAGAGGCAATGCAACAGCCATCGAAAGAAATGGACATTTTCACTGTTTCAATGGACTCTGGATCAGGACCCTGAAAGTGTTTCTGTGTAAGCTTAAATTATGCATAACAAACATCCCAATAAATTTTCCTGTCAGAGGCTTTTAACTAGCTCCACAGGAATGTGAAGGTCCCTTCGTATGGTGCTTTGTACCAGCAAGTATCTCCCAAAAAGCCCATTACACCCTAGATGTTCAGTCCTGCAAGCAGTCACCATCAGATGCATGTAATGTGAGAAAGAGTATACCTGGTGCATTAGATTATTACTGACAGCTATTAGTATTAGTATGCTCTGTATGGTCTCTGTTGTGTCTTCAAAAAATAATTTTCATGGATGCTTTACTAACTTACATTGTGCAAATACCTTTCCAAGAGAGGCTGTAAATATAAACACACGCGTACACGCACCACCCTATTCTTATATACGTATGTGAGCATTACTGTTGTTATTATTTTAGGGTGGTTTCTTAAATGCTCCTCTTATATGCACAGTAGTTTATTAATTTGATTTCTGTAGTCTTAAATTCTTAATTTTATGATCTTTGGCTCTTATTCAAAAAGGTACTTAAGGAAAGTCTTAAGTAAAGTTTCTGCAGAAATATACTGAATGGGTGAAATTTTTAGATGAAAGGAAAAGAGACAGGAAAAAAAGAGACGCTTACCATTTTGTGTCCCTGTGGCTTACGAAAAACTCAATTGTGTATACAAATAACCCTGTTTTTTAGAGACACTGTGACAGTATAGACTAGAGCTGCCTGAAATGCTGCAATGGAAGGACTTGGAAAAAAATTTGTACTCAGCTTGCATTTGACAGTGTCTGTGTGTCTCTCAAACCATTTGTGGCTTGTCAATGACATTGGCATTGTTAATGTCTGGGTTTGGGGGTAAGTAACGAGTAATGCAATATTAATGTAAACAGTTGTTATTCTTTATCATCTATTTGTACCTCTTTTTTATCATCTAATCAAGGAGGAGAAATGTCTGAGTATTGATCTAAGGTAAAGATCACCCAGTGTAAATTACGAATGTCAAATATTCAAAGTAAATGATCCAGGCAAACCACCTGCTGTTTGTCCAAGCTGTTTGCAGCAACTTGTGAAGAACAAAGACATCAGTAGGAATAAGAGTTGGTTCATAATGAAGGAAATATGCTTAATGTGTCAGATGATTTATTTATAATGAAAATCATAGAATCATAGAATATCTCAAGTTGGAAGGGACCTATAAGGATCATTGCGTCCAACTCCCTGGTCATTGCAGGACTAGCTAAAACTAGGTCATAAGATCTATTCTGCAGGAGATGTGATTTTTGTGACTATTAAAAGATATGTAGCTGTGGAACATGTTATTTGACTTGAAGGGCTTGGCCCAAATCTTCTCCATGCCTCAGAGAGACCAGATCAAGCTGTGAGCTTGTGAAGATCCTGAACAGCAAATCCCTGTGAACATCCTGAACAGCAAATTCAGCCCCAGGAAAGCTCATATCCTTCACAGGCAGGATCAATCTCCGGTTGGTGACGAACTGCTGAGATCCATCCATTATATGTACTTAGCAAAAGTCTGGAAATTTATAAGAACAAAACTTCAATGAGGACATCACTTCATGTCTCTCTGGTGGATCTGTCCCCTAGAGAAAAATAGTGCTTTTCTGCTGAACGCTAACCATTAGGATCTGAATCTACTCCAATCACTCACTTTAAAGATATATAGTTTATTAGTACAATAGGAAAATTTATGCAATCAGAGTAGGGAAAAAATTGAAGCAGCATAATGAGATTCATGGCTATACCAATCTATGACTCCTAAACGTGAATATATCACATCAGGTATAAAGTGCTTTCCATGTTTCTTTCATTAGCACAGTGACACCACATAGGGGAGAAAGGAAAAGTCCATCAGCAATCTAGGACACCTGCCCTACGCCCTTGATGTGAGATGTGGCAGCTAACAGTGTCTTGCTCTGTGGGAGAATATAGGTTCCAAAAGAGCATTTAAAGGAAAATTCGTGTGTTTAGGCATTGCGCAGACCTCAAATCCTATGCCTGATCTTATGGTGTTCAATATTGACTGTGAAGTTCCACTGAAACCTCCCTGGCATGTATCTGCATCTCTGTGTCTCATGACCAAGACTTTGGGATTTTCAGTGGTGGGAGAATTCACCCAGGGTGCTTAGCATGAAATACAGAAGCAGCATTTGGAAGAGAGTCTGGAGTGCTGTCTCGCCATTCCTTGAGTGGGGAATGCCCAGAGCAGCCGCCTGCATTACCAAGCGTCAGTTTGTTGGAGTTACCCCTTCCACAGTGCCTGGGCAGCAATTGAATGACTGGAGAGTGCTTCACCACCAAAATAATCTGCTGCAGGGTGGCTGGAGCACTCACCTGGGAGACAAGAGAAGTGGAAGGTTAAGGCAGAATTTGAATGTTTCCTTCATCCTGGACTAGTAACCCAGCTCCAGCAATAATACCAAATTGCTCTTCCTCTTGTACTGCAGCAGGCAGAACTGATGCTTATTGCAGCTTGAGAAGGCGTGATGGAAGTGGTGAGAGAGCAGAAGCGTGGGGGCTATGAATTCTCATCTGACATAGGTGTTTCCCTGAGGCCTTAGCAGCCTTAGCCTGAAAAGTCAGTGTTTTTATTAAACACCCTTCCTTCCACCTTTTCCTATCAACTATTTTCGATGACACTGTGGGCCAGATGTCTGTTGAGAGCATTTGAAGCAGCTAGCTCTTTTCGATACTTTTCATGGTAAAATTAGGCGTAAGCTGCAGATTTTATCTCACAAACCAAATGTCTGTGCAAGAATATAAGAGCAGCTGTAACCAGTCAGATTGTGGGTCTGCGTAGCTCCATAGCTAGGTTCAAAACAAACATAAAGAGGTTGTTCTTCATGCAACGGTTAGTAGATTTAGTGGGAACCAAAATTTTACATGGGTTCCAGAAGAGACTCAGTAAGTACTCAGAGGAGAAAGCCATTAGTGTTACCAGACTGACAAAACACATCAAACTGAATTTCCCTGAACTGAGAACAGTTGGAGGCTGTTAGAGCTTAGGGGGAAGCATTACGTGTACTTGGCCCACTCTTGCTCTCCTTTGAAGATCTGCTTATGACCACTGTTGAAAAAAGGGAGCTCAGATAAGCCCAGGGAATGTACTTGGGCAGATATGTGAGAGGAGCATCCATACTGGGGGATCTGCTCTCCCAGGCTCCAGCAACATGCAGCTCAGATGATTCTTGAACGTCTGTGTGACATGTGGTACTGAAGTAATGGCAGCTCTGTATGGATGTAGCCTTATGGTTTAAATGCAGTCAGTGCAAGTGCAGACTCAGGTTATGAGGGCAGAAAGAGCCAAGCTACAAGCAACACTTTGACGTGTGCAATTGGCATGGTGAACTGGTCTTTTTTCTGCATTTTCTGAAAGTAAGGGAACTTGAAAAGACTTGATCACATCTTGAAAAAAACAGGAGACCTGGTTACATGGAATACGGAGAAGCCTGAGGTACTTAATGACTTTTTTGCCTCAGTCTTCACTGAAAAGGGCTCGAGCCACACCACCCAAGTCACAGAAGGCAAAGGCAGAGACTGGGAGAATGAAGAACCACCCACTGTAGGAGAAAATCAGATTCAAGACCATCTAAGGAACCTGAAGATGCACAAGTCCATAGGACCTGATGAGATGAATCCATGGGTCCTGAGGGAGCTGGTGGATGAAGCTGCTAAGCCACTGTCCATCATATCTGAGAAGTCATGGCACTCTGGTGAAGTTTCCACTGACTGGAAAAGGGGAAACATAACCCCCATTTTTAAAAAGGGAAAAAAAGAAGACCCAGGGAACTACAGGCTGGTCAGTCTCATATCTCTGCCAGGCAAGATCATGGAGCAGATCCTCCTAGAAAGTATGTTAAGGCACGTGGAAACAAGGAGGTGATTGGTGACAGCCAACATGGCTTTTTCACTAAGGGCAAATTGTGTCTGTCAAATTTGGTGGCCTTCTACGGTGGGGTTACAGTGTTGTTGGATAAGGGAAGAGCAACTGACGTAATCTACCTGGACTCGTGCAAAGCATTTGACACTGTCCCACATGACAGCCTTGTCTCTAAATTGGAGAGACATGAATTTGATGGATGGACCACTCGCTGGATAAGGAATTGGCTGGATGGTTGCACTCAAATAGTTGTGGTCAACAGCTTAATGTCCACGTGGAGACGGGTGATGAGTGGTGTTCCGCAGGGGTCAGTACTGGGACCAATGTTGTTTAACATCTTTGTGGGAGACATGGACAGTGGGACTGAGTGCACAAGTTTGCTCACAACATCAAGCTGTGTGGTGCAGTCGACATGCTGGAGGGAAGGGATGCCATCCAGAGAGACCTTGACAGGCTTGAGAGGTGGGCCAATGCAAACCTCATGGAGTTCAACAAGGCCAAGTGCAAGGTCCTGCACATAGGTCAGGGCAATCCCAAGCCCAAATACAGGCTGGGAGGAGAATAGATTGAGAGCAGCCCTGAAGAGAAGGACTTGAGGCTATTGACCCAGCAATGTGCGCTTGCAGCCCAGCATGCCAACCGTATCCTGGGCTGCATCAAAAGAAGTGTGACCAGCAGGTCGAGTGAGGTGATTCTACCCCTCTACTCTGCTCTCGTGAGACCACACCTGGAGTACTGCATCCAGCTCTGGAGTCCTCAGCACAGAAAAGACATGGACCTGTTGGAGCGAGTTCAGAGGAGGGCCATGAAGATGATCAGAGGGCTGGTGTGCCTCCCATATGAGGACAGGTTGAGAGAGTTGGGGTTGTTCATCCTGGAGAAGAGAAGGCTTCAGGAAGACCTTATAGCAGCCTTCCAGTACCTCAGGGGGGCCTACAGGAGAGGTGGGGAGGGACTCTTCATCAGAGAAGGCAGTGATAGGATGAATTTAAGCCAAAAGAGGGTAGATGTAGGTTGGATTTTGGGAAGAAATTTTTCACTGTGAGGGTGGTGAGGACCCTGGCACAGGTTTCCCAGAGAAGTTGTGGATGCCCCATCCCTGGAGGTGTCCAAGGCCAGGCTTGATGAGGCTTTGAGCAACCTGGTCTAGTGGGAAAAATCCCTGCCCCTGGCAGGGGGGTTGGAACTAGATGATCTTTAAGGTCCATTCCAACCCAAACCATCCTATGGTTTTATGATTCTATGAAATTTTAAATATGTACAGCTAGTAATAATGTCGCCTGTGGTTCTGCTTCACCTCTGCCATTACTAATTTTCTCATAACTGAGATACTTCTGTTCAAGATAATTCATTCTTGTAAGAGATGTTGTCTAAATAAGGACAAGTCTCAATATACTGGCACACAGTTGTGGTCACATTTTTTGTACCAGCCTCAGCCAGCTGAGTGCTGGTCTCCCTTGGCTGGCTGCAGGTCATCACTGGTACCTAGTCAAGAGGAACTCCTGCCATGAACTTCAGTAGAAGCTAGGCTGTAGGAATTTGCACTGGACACAAGATTGCATTGCTTGTTCTCCTATTTCATGCTTTAAACTGTGTCAGTTTTTACTTTCAGTTGTCAATTTTAATAGCCTTTGTAAATGAGGCAAATTATAAAGTAAATTGGCACAATCAAAAGAGAAAGATATTTGTAGGTAAAGCATTAAATCAGGTTCAGGAATGTAAATTGAATGTTGAGCTCTATCATGGGCTTTCAGTGTAATTTGGGGCTTGAGTTTCACGTTTGTAAAAGTGGAATGCATTTGTCCCATCCATTTTGATTGTAAATTCTTTGAGATTTTATCCAGCACCAGGCACATTTCCAATTTTACCCTGAAGCTTTCTGCAGCAGTGCAAATAAATAAATCTGATTCTTCAGGAACACCCAAAACCTTGAAATAAACAAGGGTTTTCTTTTTTTTTTTTTTTTTTTTTTTTTTTTCAGAAACTAGAAGGAGCTCTTGAATTAAGTTTTTGTGTTGCAGGAGAAGCCTGCAGCCCAAATCTTCCAGATTCACTGGTCCCATGGCGATTTTCTCCTCAGTCAATATTGAAAACAGGCACTATATTCTTAAGTCATTTCTTCATTGGCCTTGTTTTCTGTGGATGGCCTTGGGGACTAGGGTTTGGATGAGGCATAGTGTCTTTTTAGCATGGGAGATTTTCAGAACAGTTTTCAAAATGTCATAAAATACACATGGCTTTTCTGATTTTCTTGCTTTTACTTCTTTATTATAACAAAACTTGAAGCACAAAAATGTGTCTGTGACTGCACTGATAGGACAGAGGAACTGATACCTGTAGTGTCAAGAGTATTTGCTGTGGCAAGAGAATTAAAGATTTTTTTTTCCTTAAGAAGTTCTGAGGGATTAAAGCACATCTTGATTTTGTAGAAATGCACCAAAAAATGGCTGCTTAGCCAGGCTGGAATTTGTCTCAGTCCAGCAGTCGGTGAGGATGCTTTGAAGAAAGCGCAGCATGCACGTGGAGCCCTGGAGCTGCTTTCCATTAGTTTCCACCTCCAGAGGTCTGTGGTCTGCTAGAAATCTATGGCCTGCAAAGCATTAGGTACCAGTCATGGTTTCCACCTTTACTAATAACAATTTGAGAACCTCTGTATTCGTGAGAGAGAGACTGGATCTCCCTCACCAAGACAGATCAGATTTCAGGTTTTTTTACCTGGTTGCTATAGTTCCAGGCCTACACAAGCCAGGGGCTGGAAATTTTGGTCAGAAGAGAAACAGTGGGGCTTAGTGCAGGTGTAAATGTGGACAGTCAACTTTTGATTAACTGTGTGAAGATTATTTGAGTTGTGGATTAACCACTTCTCCCTGCCACCTAATTTTCATTATGTTTACTGCCTCATTCTTCTTATCAACCTTTTCAGAGTTAAATGTATTTACTCTGTTCTTGCAACCTAGTTAACATCTGTTTTGTGTTACCCACGTTCTTGTTTTATCTGGGTTATTCTGTTTCCAGCCTCCCCCATTTCCCTGGCTAATTGAGAGTTCATTATGTAAAAAAATAATGAAAAAAATACAATGTGTAATCAATATAAGATTACAAGAGTGTACAAAATGAAGACTAGGTTGGTCCATAGAAATATAATTCTTGTACTGTTAGTGAAAACTGAAGTTAACTAGTAATCTGTCTCAAACTATAAGCTTACAGCAGAGGAGCAGAGAGGTATGTGTTGCAGAGCTACCACCTTCACTAGTTAAAACAAGAGGCTGAGAATGGGCAGACTGAAGCCAATCCTCTCCTCTGTCACGAGCCAGGCAGGGCGCAGTATGTGAGAGAGATGTACGTGTGCACAAGTGCCTGCTTATGCTGAAGGGCTTTTGGTTTCTGAACATTATATCTGGACAGTGAGGGACCTTTGTGGAGTGCCACAGGCTCCCCTGACATGGGTCCCCAAAAGCAGTACAGTAATCATCATCTTTATATATAAAATGTTTCCTTATTCAGAGAATATTTTTACTGAGATTGTATTACTGTCTATGAGGTGGAGACAATCCATCCAATTATCCCATTGTGTAGGGTTTTAAGATCCTTGGTTAAGTGCTGTTCTCAAAACACAGAGATGCTGGACTGCCCATATTCTGGGACTTCAGTACCTTCTGCCTGCTTGTTACATCCTTGAAATCAGCGGTCTGTCTCTCTCCATCTGGTGTCCGTTCTTCAGACACCGTCTGAAGAAGGTCTCTCTCTTCCTGTGCAGTGTGATAATACAGGTTTAGAAATAACAGGATAGAAGAATTGCCTCTCCCTTTGCCCTCATTTTTCTTCTCTGTAAACCTGAGCTACAGCCACAGTTAGATGAATGAATTGTCGTCCCTTGGCATTTGATTTTTTGGTCATGCCTTTCTACCTAAAAAATAAGAAACTTTTTGTTAAGTTAAAGTGCTGTTAAACTTCAGAATATGTGCTAATTCAGAATATTTTTGTCTTTTGTTTGTAATTCCCTGTGTTTCAGATCTTAATTAACTGTCTCTGAGCGCCAGCATTGTTAATTCACACTAAGATATCGCTTCTCTTATTTCTTCACTGATTAGCTAATGTAGCTTAATTTCAGTGAGGGGTATGCATATTAAATGGCCTACTGCAATCAAAATGCTTTTTAGTTTTGAAGTTTCTTTAATGCTGTTGCAAATGTGTTCTTTGTGATAACACATATTTATACTACTGAGAAGCCCTTCCTGTAGATCATTTCATTTGTGCAAATTACAAAAATATAAGTTTAAATAAATTAGGGAACACTGTCTTTCCTCATGAGTTGTGAAAGCCAGAAAATTTGCTTGTTACAGCTATAAAAAGATAATTCACTGGAGAAATGGATGGCTTTGGAGATGGATAATGGAGTATGCACGATTTCACAACCAGGACATCTGCACAAGTCCAACCCAAAGCTCTAGTCCAGCAAATATTAGTATCTCTCCCACAGCAATCCACAAAAGTGAACAATTATCAGGATGTGCAAGAAATAGAATATAAAATAGTTTGGAAAACAGTGTAACCATCTGCCTTAAAAAAGAAAAACAAACCAACAACAGCAGCATTTCTGAAAGGCTGCCTTCTTGGTGCAGGCTAGAAATTACTTTTTCATGTCTGCTTTCTTTTACTCAGATGCTTTATATGTGAGCTATGGTTACACTGGCACAGCACTGCAGGCAGAATGTAACTGTAAGAGTCATGACCCTTTTCTGGTTCAAAAGGGCTGGTTAAATCTGTGATATTATAGTCATAGGAATAGCTGCTTCTTGGGTGCAAATCAGGGTGTACAAGGCCTGTTTCCCTGGGCAGGTAGAGATATACCCATGGGAGAAGGATGCAGGAGTTCTCTGTTGCAGGACAAGGTCACAGCCACAGGACCGTACATTCTTCCCTTCCCTCAAGTCTTACCCATCCCTTTCTCTGGACACCAAAATGAACTAAAGAGCAACCAGCACACAGTATCTGCATCCCCACTCCTTGCATTCAGTCAGCATCTGGCCCCATACATCTTGTCCATTTTTTCCTTGGGACCATGCTTCTGTGTTTGCTCAAGTGAAGTCTGCTGTTTGCTGTTTTCTGTCTCCTTCTCGTTGGACTTCTTTTCTGTCTCTCTTTCGTATCTGTACCATACTTCATCAAAATAAGAGACAGTAGAATACTCCAGCCTATATGCTTTGGCTGGTGACATAACACAATTGAAAGCCACTGTTTCTTCAACCTACTTTAAATGAATTAATTCGTTTCTTACAATTATCTTCAGTCCAATCCAGAATGGGTTTGGGGAAGGGCGGAGCAAAGGGGGAGAATGTTGTGCTTTGATGTTTAAATCTGATGTTTTTCTGAGCAGAATGGTCAGTACTTTAGCCAGCTAAACTGTTCAGTGCCATTGCACTCTTTCCAGCTGGCTCTGTCAATAGCAGATTGACTCTAATAATCCTTTAATCAAATATTTTATGGGCAGTTTCATGTCAGAATAGGGCAAGTACTTAGAGTTGTGACTCTTAAACAGGGCAGTGGGTTCTTAATCATGCTTAAACCACTTCTTATTTTCATCTAGCTATGAATTTGTTCTTTTCCTTCCATTAACTTATGTTCTTTAAACATCTGGAAGTCCCTTTGACATTATTGCTAAATCTATTTCTAACTTAATATTTAGCTTCATGCATTCTTATATCAGTGACATCCCAGTAAAATGCATTACTACAAAAAAGAGTGAAATATCACCAGTTAGTCCCTAATGTGATGGGCCAGGAACTTGCATGACAGAGGGCTCTGGCTTTTCTCTGACTTTCAACTTGTGATCTTTGCTCTCCACTATTCAGGAAGTAGGATAAGTTTAGGTTATGCATCTTCTGAGAGAGTTTTTTAGGGGCCTCTTATTTTTCAAACTATGCAGGAGGATCAAGCCCACAATGTGTGTCTGTGTCTTCCATTATTATGGTGATATTCCTTGAAAGCATCCTTGATCGTTTGGCTGTTTTAGAAAGCTGGTCAAGAGAAAATTAATTTCCAAGTATCTGCAGTTTGTAGACTGGTCTCCTGTATTTTGGGGTGCAAGTTAAGTAGTTGCCACTAGATGACAGTATAATCTACTGATATGGTGCCTAAATCATCATTTCAGTACATTATAATATTGAACTTGTTCTTTGCACTAACAGTTTGTTAGACTTATTTCGCTGAATCCAGTCAGAGGCCACTGGACTTCAGGGAAAAGTAAAATGATCTGCTTTACTTTTTTTCCACCTGAAATCCTATTGCCTGGAAAGGCAAAAGTATTGTCCGCAAGTCCTGGGCAAGTGCTGGAGGAAAAGACTTGCAAGAAATAAAGATTCCTGATGACTTTGATGTAACTCATCTCTGAATCTCTCCCTGAGCTCCTGCTGATACTGCCTGGCATCTCTAGCAGTTATTTGCACTGTATGTTGTCTTTCTGGCTTGATGGGGCTTTTCTCAGATACCAGTGTCTGCAGGAGAGGAAGAAGTGGTGAATCACGTCCCTTTTTGCTAACTTCATTGCACATAAGCATTATGCCAAGGAAACACTGTCAAACTGGTGTAAAAAGAGACTGAAAGTATCCTACTGTTTTTAACCTAGCCTGAGTCATGAGTATGTGCTTATTTAATGATTTATTTTTCAAAGAGATAAAGAAAAAGCATTTAGTGTGAACTTCGGGCTTCTTGGATAAACAGATGCAATTATGTTCTGTATTCACCTCACTCCTTTGCCTTGTGCGCTGAAAAAATGTTGAATAACTGTAATATGAAAAGGCAGGTAGTTAAAGAAGACCTTTTGCACTCTTTCTATATTTATGTTTATCTTTCTCAATTGCAGCTTTGAAATGGCATCGTTTTATCCAAAACAACTTGAGAAGAAACTTAATGTTACAAATAGAAGGGTGCTTGAATGGCAGAAACAGCCTTTCTGTTACAGCTCTGGTTGGGGCAGTCACCTGTGGCTTAGTTTACCTTCTGCTATACAGCTTTTGTAGAAAACATTATTTCAAAGGCCAACAGCTTTTAGGACTTACTTAATTCCTGCATCTTTGTTTGTATCTGACATTTGTTTCTAGGCTGCTCAGAGCTATGAAAAACTCCAGAGCTAGGCAACCTCCAGGAAGAGCTTAAATTTCCTAACACAATCTTTCAGAAGTCTACCTTTGCCTTCCAAAGGTCAACTTTAAAATTTTCCAAATCATATGATACTGACAAAGGCAGCCTCCTGTAAGACAATTTTCTGATCAAAGTCCTAGCATAGCAATGACACTGAACACTGACACCAATATCCACTGCTAAATAACTTCTTGTGAGACTTAAATATTTTTAGCCTGACGGTCACATAAATTTCTTTTCCCTTGTACTATTGTCCTGGCAGAAGTTGCAGTTCTGAAAACATCCGTGCTACAATGTATGTATTTAGAACTATGGGAAATAACATGTGTCCATAAAGCAAAATTGAAATGGAAAGATGAATATATCGGGCAAGACTAAGCTGTGATAAGAGTGGATCCACTGACTGTTACTATAGGCTGAGTTTGCTTTCTTCTTGAGACTTGTGTTTGGCTGAACTGAGGGATCTTTCAAATAAATCACTTGAAATAAAAGTGATCAGAACGGGCATGCACCAATGTTTCAGACTCTGTGGTGGAGAAGACACAACAGTGATTTTTTTACCACTTTTCAACAGGGAAATGCTTTCCTGCTAGTTCTGTCTTCAACAAGAAGCTGTTGACACGGACAGCGACTGTAGCCTGTGTGTTGCCGTTTGTATGTGTGTTGATTTTAAACCAGGTTCAGCAGGAGGGATTTGGAAAATGTCTTGTGGGATGTCTGCATGTGCCGGTCAGGGCAGGAAGCACTCTATGCATTCTTACGCTTAAAATCAAATTACTGTTACTGAAAGGACTTTGACCATGTATGAGACTGAGGGGAAGTGAAATGCAAGTCTTTGCATTTTAAAAGTTTTCTTTCAGAATGGGAAAAAAGAAAAAAGTTCTCTCTGGGTCTTATCTTCTTCTTGTCTTCTGCTGAGATGCTACAAGCAGTTCTGGGTGCAGTGTCTGCAAGTGTCTGAAACAGGGCAGAGAGAATTGTATGCACAGAGTCTACCTCACCCCGGGTGCTTAAACAATACTTAGAAGAACATTTTTATTTGCAAATGTCTGTCGTGAAATTATGGCTTAAACAAATAGTGACTGCGGCAAAAGGAAAGCATTTTTAAGCCCAAAGGCCACACACACAGCAGTGGTAGGAAGGGGTGGGCCTTAGTCTCTGAAGGTCTGCTTGTCACAGTGCTGGGAGTGCTGGGCTTTTCTTCTGTGTGAGCTGCAGTAAAATACCGTTCCTCAGGCAGAAGAAGAAAGATGATGACTGCGCTAGAAGAAAGGTCTGAGCATGGCTTGTGCTTTCTGGAATGCCACAGTACCAAGGACTTTTTTACTATTAAAAAGGACTAGCATTAAGTTAGAAGTAGCAGGGACTTAGGGCAAGAACTGAGACAAGAACTAGTAAATGGCTTGACATGTTTCACAATGTGTCTCCTTGTGCATTCATGGGGAGAGCAGAAGTGCTGTTATTATTTATTTTCATGAACAGTGATTTTCTTGATAGCACTTCTGTAGGTATTTCACATACCTGTCCACACAACTCACCCACTATTCCTGCAGGAAAATGCAACAAGCGTAGCAACATTACAAGAGAGATGGGCAAGAGCAGGACAAGAATTAGGCCAGCTGAATGTTTTCCTGTGTACATTCAGATGTGTTTGTTTGTGTGTGTACATGCCACCCAGCCTACTGAAGCTATCTGCATAGCTCTAGTGCATGTGCCTATGGAACACTTCCCTCAGCTTTGTTTTAAACCTGCACACTAAAGTCTAAGGCAAAAAAAGCAAGCTCTTGCTCCAAGTGCTCTTTGCAGGGCTGTTAGAAGCTGGTGGAGAACACAAGCACATGGCCTTGACAAGCCACGCGTGCAGGCAGGTCAGAAATTATTGAATATCCCATAGTCCTGGATGTCATGTCCCATTTGCTTGGTGAATTCAGGATCAAGCTTATGGATCTCAAAGGTGCACATACACACCGTTCTGGCTCATGTTGACAGGCACATAAACCCCATTTGAAGAAAGCACTTGAAGAAAAGGTTTGTTTTAATGATAAACTGTACTGTACATTGGTGCCTGTAATGATGCTGTGGGTCAGAATTAGAAATCCAGCAGATGAAGAAGTGTCGTCCACAATCTTCACTGCCTCTGGATTGAACTGACAAAGCATAAGTAATTCTTCTTGAAACAAAAGAAACAAAAGTCAGGCAAAGGAAGTAGTCAGCCTAAATTAAAAAGAAGAGATAGGAAAAAAAAATATGAGCAGGTTCCTCAAATCATCAAACTTTCCTGTTGATAGGGGTTCCCTTGAAATCCTGCCTTTGTGGATAGCATATATTGCCTGAAAAGCTTGGCTTTTCTGTGCTTTGTACATGGCACATGTCTTTATGCTCAGGTAGGAGGGGACATACCACAGATTTTTCTGATCCATAAACTTTTTCTACCTCTGCTTTGCCTTCACTTGCATACATGTAAATCCTCATAATGACAGGGAGCTGAGGAGACACCTCACTATTTCCAGGTGTCCATCTTGTTAACTTTTAACTTCTCCCAGTTAGTTGAATCATAATATATGTTGCCACCCAGAAGAAAATGTGACACCTTCCAAAGACTATTAAAGTACGGACTAAAATTCTCCCTATTTTTAAATGGATGGGTTACATCCCTTTACCTGCTACTCATTGCAGAGACTGGAGACCCTCTTATGCATTCCTCATTCTGGAGGCACAGCACAGAGGTGCCAACTTTGGCTTATTTTTACCATCTTGCTCTAAGTCTTTTGCTTTCAGGGTCCAAGTCCTACTGGATTTACAGCCAGATGAACATGAGCCAGCAGTGTGCCCAGGTGCCAACAGCATCCTGGCTTGTATCAGAAATAGCGTGGCCAGCAGGACTAGGGAAGTGATTGTGCCCCTGTACTCGGCACTGGTGAGGCCGCACCTTGAATCCTGAGTTCAGTTTTGGGCCCCTCACCACAAGAAAGACACTGAGGTGCTGGAGCAGGTCCAGAGAAGGGCAACGAAGCTGGTGAAGGGTCTGGAGCACAAGTCTTGTGAGGAGTGGCTGAGGGAATTGCATTTGATCTGGAGAAAAGGAGGCAGAGGGAAGACCTTATCATTCTCCACAGTTTCCTGAAAGGAGGTTGTAGAGAGGTGGGTGTCGGTCTCTTTTCCCAAGTAACAAGTGATAGGACAAGAGGAAATGGCCCCAAGTTGTGCCAGGGGAGGTTTAGATTGGATATTAGGAAAAAATTTCTTCACTGAAAGGGTTGTCAAGCACTGGAACAGGCTGCCCAGGGAAGTGGTTGAGTTGCAGTCCCTGGAGGTATTAAATAGATGCGTAGATGTGGCACTTACGGACATGGTTTAGCGGTGGACTTGGGAGTGCTGGGTTTACAGTTGGACTCGACGATCTTAAAGGTCTTTTCCAACCTAAACAATTCTATGATTCTGTGATTCTATGATTCTATGATCCTATGATCAACCAAATGCATGTGGGCTATAAGCCTTGGAATCAAAAGCCACACACGGGCTCATGGGAAAGGCACAAGATCTCCCTGTTTCTGACATCTGATGAGAAGAAAGGCAGAAGTTACAGCACTGCAGAATGAATGAAAAGCCACAGGGTGTTATTACTGGTCAATGTAATAGGAGCAGTTGGGGATGGTGGAGGCTGCTGTGGGAAGTGAGAATTTCCCTAGTTTCAGATTATAAAAACCCCATAAAACAGCACTGCTGTTTTAGTAATGCTGCACTGCATTAATGTCTTCCTATTTATAGCCTCAGTTTAATCTTAACAAAGTTCCCACTTTCTACCCCCAGAATATTCCCTGGAGAATTGTCCAATCTAGCTTTAAATAACTCAAGTAACTGTGCTTCCATCATTTACCTTTGGAGATGATTACTTGGCCTAGTAGTAATAATTGTGAGAATTCTGTAGGGCTTGGTTCATGATGATGTTTGCAGACTGAATTCTGCAATTCTGTTTATAAGGGGTTGGCCATAAATTAAAGCATTCAGTGTTTTCCTGAGGTTTGAATGCACCAATTCAGGTGCCTCACAGCTTTTTTCTAATGGGAGGTTAGGTGCTTAAATAGCTTTAATAATCTGTCTCTAAATGAATATTCACAGCTAGCTAGTCCTTCCTCTGTTCCCCTGCCCTGGTACAATACTGTGTGAGGTTGCCCTACTTGTCCAATGGCCTTCTCTCAATCTTTTTTGCAGGTGACCGGTGGTAGCATAGATTATACTTACTGTTTATGTCCTGGTAGGGCAAGAGTGCATATCAAGGATAGAGCCTTGCCTTTTCTGTAGCTCTGTTGCTTTCTTTGAGGTTGAATGAGCAGGAGTTAGACTCATGCCCACTGTTATTGGTGGTAAAACAGTAATGGCTGGGCCATCTGGTCAGATGTTGTGTTCTTCAGAAAAGTTGCTAGATGGACACCCCCTTCTCTTTGTAGTAATGGTGGTTGTTTTAACCAGTGTTTCCAAGCTTTTTGGACAATGATCCACTGTCAGTTCTAAAATAGCACACAGACCACCTGCATAGCTTACAGTTAAATGTCTGTTACACAGGCTTTTCATTGAAAACACCAACTTGCCGATACAATCCCATCAGCTGGCTAAACATCAGCTACCACAGACTTTCTTCTCAGTGTGCAGCTGAGGAACAAAATGTCCATACTACAGGCAGAATTTTTCTGGTTTAAAACCAAAAGAGATCAGAATGTCTCCTTTACCAAGGCCAAAATTCACTCTTAATCAAATAGGGTTTTCTTTTGTCCCAGTGAGTCAGATTTGGGATGCTGAGAAGGATGAGGCTTTGTGACTGATTTCAGGACAGGGCTCACTTAGGTAGCAAGGGTAGCACAATTTGCCTGTCCCCCTGGCAGGATGGTTCCCTCCCAGTTCTTAAGAGTTTCATGGCAGAGTTTGGGAAAAAGTAGAGGCTTTTGAATTGAGCCCAAACTAAGAAACAGATGAGTTCTGGCCAAGGGCCAGTGTTTTCAGAATTGTTGATCAAAGATAATTTTTATCACAGTTGGTCTTTAAAAAACACTGACATCTCAGAGAAAAAATGAGCTAAAACAGATGGAATTTGAGCCCTTACAGTTTGAGCTGAGCTGGCTTTTTCTTTCTACTTCCTTTTTTGTTTCTCTTTTTTTGCCCTGTGATCACAAACATAAAAAGATGGAGGTAATACAGGTGTAAAATTTATTATAACTTCCAAACTCTTGAGGGTCTTTAGAGAGCAAAGCACATACAGAACCTGCATTTGACCTTAACTATTGCTTGTTCCTGTGGTGGTTTGGAATGATTAAGTCATTTTTAATGTAGTGGAAGGTGGGGTCATGCTCCACTTCTCCTAAAGCTCTTTAAAGGACAAGCTGTTATAATTACTATAATAAATGTAAGAAGCTATAGAAAAACTCAGCTCACAGTAGACTTGCTACTCACAGAAACACCCAAGTTCTGCTCTGGGTATGCGTTCTGGGTTGTCAGTGGCTTAAATGTTGTAGTGAGTGCAGCAGCTATCAGGAGAGCAGAGAGAGTATGTGGGAAAATGTAGATATTGCTGTTAGCTACAGCAGGCTTTTGGCCCAGTCAATTTTTGGCAATTCTTTTTCCATTAATATTGAGGCCATAGAGTCACAGATTAGAATCATGGACAAATTTAGTTCAGAAGGGACCTCTGGAGGATGTTTGGTCCAACCCTCTGCTCCAAGCAGACCTAACTTCCAAGTGAGATCAGGCTGTTCAGGGCCTTTCCAGTTGCATTTTGAATGTCTCCAAGGACAGATAGATTGCACAGCCTCTCTGTGCAGCCTGTTCCCATTCATATCCACTCTAACTGCAGAATATTTTCCCCTTATGTGCAATCAGAATTTTTGTAATCCTGCTTATCACTTTCTCCTTAAAGCCCATTTTTGTTTTTGAAAAATGCAGTCAACTTCAGGCTTCTCAAGCTACCATTATTTTTCAGAAGGGATGTCATCCGAACAGGAGAGAAGCAGCATGCCAAGTGACATATATAACCACTCACATAATCTGCAGTTTGAATTCTAAATGGCAAAAGCCCTGAGGAACACTCATTATGAGTATTGGTGGAAAATCCGTAACCCCAAATATTTTCATAAAAGCAATCAGTTGAACAATTACAAAGAGCATACAAGCTCAGAAAAAAAATATATTTCTCCATGTGTGGAGAATTTGTGAAGGAGAAAAGAAAAGGCCCCAGCAGAGGAGGCCATTGTTTGCAGCCTGTTCTGATTAGGAGCAAGCACACTGGACTCAGTGGGAGCCACATATAGGTTCTCGAAGGGATAGATTTGACTCTGAAAAACAAGAGTTTACATTGAAAAATCTTTGGATTTCTGCTTTTTATTTGGTGATTTATTGCTGATTAGAATTTAACTCTTTGAAGAATCAACTCTGTCTTTAATCAGCTATTTCTTCAGTAGTCGTGCTAGCCTACATTCCTTTTTTGCTGTGAAACTTTCAGAAATACCATCAGCACAAGGAAAAGGATGAGGTTCTGGCAAATCAGTGGCAAATGAAGAGACACATTTTGCAAGAGGAATTGTACAAGGACAATCTGATATTATAGATGGATGACTGCAGAGTAAAAGCTACAAAGATGACATACTGCATGTAACATTGAAAAAAAAAGTAAATGGATTTACTGTCAAAACCAAGAGAGAAAAGAGTGTGAAATTTTATCCGTTTCTGTTTCATCTGGAAGAAAAAGAGAATATCCTTTTCCAGTGCAGGAACTGTGAATCATGATCAGCAAAATGACTTTGAAAAGTATTTTAAAATACACAGGCCTAGCTGGCATTGTAGTTTAAATCACCCCTTTATTTCCACTGTAACTTAACTCAAATTCTGACGTGCTTTTTTAAATTTAAATTCATTATGTCAACATAAGTAGGTGCAGCTTATCATCACTTGGATGGTTGTTATTTTTTAGCTGTTAAATTCATTGACTCACATCCGGCAATAATTCATGCAAAATGGGCTCTGAACTCCTTTGCAATATGCAGATTTGTGTGCAAATGAGCGTTACCTATGGTGTTCACACTGAAGCGTTTTTCTTTGATGTACATTTCTGACATTCTGAGATTGTAAAGAAGAAAATAACTTTAAAAATTTTAAGAAACCTTAATTGAAGTTAACATAAAAGAAGATACATGGTGTTAATTGGTCTGTTTCAGGCATAATTTGGGCCTTTGAGACCATGTCCCTTACCCCCCGCCAAAGTGTCAAGTCTCACATCTTTAATTCAACAATCTTTGTATTAATTACCTCTGGATAAGGTAAGCTTTGATTGGGAGTCCTTTATTGTAAAATTACAGTACATTGCCTTCTTTAAGATAAATAAATTAGAGTTGAACTTGAAAAAAAAATCTCCATCCAACTGTGAATGGGAAAGTGCATTTGAGTATCAAATGCTAGATGAAAGAACAGTTTTTATCGGACTTCCTTAATAGGGGAAAAGTGTTTTCTTTTGGTTCCTCTTTTTTCATTGTTTTTGCACATTGAAAAATAATATCTTAATCCAGAAAAGGAAACACTCAGGTTATAGGGTTGCCAACATTTCCCCCCCAAAGGCCACTTTCTGCTTCATGGGAACTCAGCATTCTCCTCTGAGAGTAGTTCTCCAGTATCTGGTCTATGTGTCCCAGAGTAATAGGTGAGCTAGGGATGCCCTTCCCCTCTGCCCCCACCTTGTTGATTGTCTCTAATTAACTGTCCATTAAGACCAAATTTGATTTTGTTTTCAGCGATGGAAGGACCAAAACTGAAGAGAGTTTCGTACTATCTCCACGTCAACTGGATTTGGGGGCACGATAAGTGTTTGTTCCAAGTTCTGTGAGGTACAAAACTGGCTACATGACAAGAAAGCTGCAGGCAATGTGGGCAGAATACAGACAACTTGTATCCCCCATTCATCCCAGAGGAAGACTGACCATTCCTGGCTTTGCTGTAATGGAGCTACAGAGCTGCTATTTGGAGTTTGGGACGTGGGTGCTCTGCAGGGAGTATGCTTTTGATATGGAATATGCTGACCACAGTATGCTGCCCACACATACGGTTCCAATGCAACAAAATGGTTTGAAACAGCTTATTTGTGAATGCTGATGGTGCTTTACAGCCCATAGGCTCAGTTCTGACCTCGGAGATGCCAGCGTGACTCCTCCAAATCAGTAAGATGTGCTGTCTGCCTTGTGTCCCTTTCAGGGCTACCACACATTATTCCATGAGTGCTCATCTGAGATAAACAAAGATTTCTAAATAAAAAAGTAGATGTATCATTTTGAAGTTTGACTTGTGAAGCTGGTAATGTTAATAGAGCTGGTGATAAGGATGCTTATACTGAAGTTTCAGAGCTAACACCCAAGTGATTTTAGCTCTATTGTCTCTCAGCAGGGAGACACACCTGACCACTCTTCAAAAGATTTTCAGCATGTGCAAAAGAGTGAAGATATAGGTCCAGTTTCTTGTTCTTAGTATAGTTCTGAACATAGTCTTTAACCTCGTCCTTCCTGCTTGGACACCTTGCTTAGTGCAGAACTACCACATTTGCCCAGTTAGAACAGGAGTTGTGTCAGTGATACGGGGATGCTGGAGACTTCAGTTTTTGCCACCTGAGCTCTCAACTGGCTCAGTAAGCCAGGTTTTACCCTATGATTTTGGAACAGGGGATGTATATAGTCACTACTGCTTCAGCCCTTTGTTTGCATTGAAATCAACCCAAATGAAAGATAACCAGCAGAAAAAAGGCCAGAAGTCCTTTAGTTTTATAAGAAACCCTAGAAACTCTGACACAGCAAGACACAGAGCACCTATTCAACCCTCCCCTACTCTGGATGGGGAATGGCACCAACAGCATCTTGAAACCTCTGTGGGTCCTTGACCCAAGAACTGGTTGTATCCTACTCTTTCTCATTGTACTAGGCTGCTGTGAATTTCATCCTGCTACGTTTTCCCATCCCCTAGAGGCAGACTTGTCAAGAAACCTTTTGTCTGGCACAGTATTTTCAAATCCAAACTCTGATAATTATCTGTGGTTCTGCTGCCGACTTGAAAGGCGATTGCTAGGCATTGAATTCACATTCCCTTCAGTACAAAAAATTAAGAGTAAGAAGAAGCAGCACTTCTGTGCCTGCTTCTCTTTCCAGCACTTGACACCAAATGCACATGTGAGGCTGACCGTCAAAGATAAATGAGTTCAATAGAAAAGAGCAGACACATACTTGGATCTTGGTGTAATGCAGTATAAATCAGTAGAAAGTGCAACACAAAGGCTTCGCATGGCAGACTCTGCTAATCAGAAGAGGTGAGTGTTTTAGCATATTTAAATGAGGACAGGGCATCCACTAATCAAACAACAGAATCCAGAGGTACCGAAAGAGCAAGGGAAAGAATGTTGCTTAAAACTTTTCAACTCGGATGGAGAATTTTTGAAATATCATTAAATGTGATGATCTAGGTTTATAGGAAGATAATGAGGTAAGTAACAAATATGTCAAAACTAAACTATTAAACATTGTAATTATGCTAGATACAGATTAGTTGCTGAAAAAGTTTCCCATTACTGCACTGTAGCTGTCAGAAAAGTGGAGTAAAATGATGGGTTTTCTTTTAATTTGATTTATTTAGCACTATGTACTATGTGGTAGCTTTCTAACAGCTTTCATGGGATGAATAAAAATTGCATCATGAGCCTGGTAGGATTCTTCAATAGAAATTGGTGCAAAGTACACCTAAGTGATAAACCCTCATTTTTTTACATGCAATATTTTAAAAGCTTTCACACCATCTAAGTAGATTGTTTTAAAAGTATTACCTTTATATATTTGTCCTACAGTCTTCCTCCTTTCTTCTACTGTTTTTCAAATCAACTCCAGGTTGCTGTCATATTCATTGACGTTTCTCCTCCACAGTAGCAATATTTTTTGTTAATCATCAGTCAGGAAGGAGAGTTAGTTTTACATAAATGTTTTAAAGGCATATTTTCTTAAAACCTCCCAGGGAAAAAATTACCTTTTACTGAGAATTATACAAAGTGTACATGCTTCCTAGGCCAATAGATCATTGCCATATGAGTATAACAAAGGTTACTTATCAGTCATGGGTTTTCTTTGGGAATATTGCCTTCACAGAAGCAGATCTCTAAGGAGATGAGCTTATTTTAAGCTGATATTCATTAGAAAGCTTGTAAGCCACTAGAGACATTCTGGATACAAAATAGGTTTTCTGGGTTATATTGCAGGTAATAAGAGATAATATTTGTAATCATGGTCAGAACCTTTGATTGATTGCTGTGATAGGTTATATTGTGTCACATGATATTCTGAGGTTTTTATCTTTATTTTATTAAAGAAGTAGATTTAATGGATTTTAAGCACGAGAGCATCAGACTGATGGCTTCAAGACTGGTGTCTTCCTCCATTTATGATAATGATGCCTCCTTCTGGATATGCCCTGGATTTGCTGCAGTATTTGTATTTTCATTGTCTTTAGTAGAAACTGGATGATGGCTGCATACATCACCAAATTAAGAGGGGGTTAAGTATGATCTTTTGAAGGTAGGAGGGGGTATGTGTTTAATGTGTTATTGGATCTTTTGATGAAATATGTATCTTCCTCAAGGTACAAACAGTTGAAGAAAAAACTAAGTATTGGACAGAAGAAAGAGATGACTGCATGTATTAAACAGTAAGACCCTTCATGCTAAATAAAGATGATAATTCAATTGGATTGAATACTTGAGTTCAGAAAAGAAACAGAGAAAGAAACAGGAGGATCTTTGTTAAGAGTAAAAAAAGTTATCAAAAATTGGGAAATGGTTGTTTTAATAAAAAATAAAGAATCTAGAATGAAGAGTGCTCATATATACACATTAATTTCATCTGTGATAAAAATGGTACAATCAAATCTGAAAGGCAACATGGGAAATATATCTTTTCAGCTGTATAAAAGAAAGCTTTTGTCTTATCACTTTTGACAGTATAGGTGCAATGGGAAAAGAGCAGAATGGTATCTGCAGGGGCAATGCAGTATAGTCAGGGATTGACTAAGGGGTAAATTCTACTCTTTCTCTGTTATATTTTGGGTGGCAGGATTTCACTGCCCGTACCCTGAATCCACAGTATTTTCAGGCAAGCAGAAAGGCTAGTGGCAAAATAAAGGGAGGTGTTATGTGTAACGGTGACAAAGCTCTGGAGACTTCTGTTGTATGCACAGACTGACAACACTTCTGGATCAGGGCAGGAGCATTATGCAAAAAAATAAAAAGAGCGTAAACTGAACAGCTGCACGACCAAAGAGGGAATGTATTATTCCTCAGTGGCTTTGGGTTACTGGCAACCACAGATATCTGACAAGGCTTTTCCCTTTTCTTTAATTTTCTTTTGTAGACAAGGAGGTGCCATTGATCAGGTAATGCCTGTGACTTGATCACTGCTATCAACAGAAAAAAACACAGGTCTGATATCTCAGGTCTCCAGCTCAATTATCCTGGTCTTGCTACAATCTCCTTCTGAAGGTCTCAGAAGCCATTTTCCCTCTCATTTCCTTCGTTTGTCTTTTGCCAGTCTTAGAAGACAGTTGTGTGTTCATACAGCTCCCAGTAAGAGGTCATCTTGGTGGGAAATCCCAGAAAGAGCACTAGGCAATGACTTTTCCCAGGAACTATGTATTCTAAGGAAAGGAAAAAAGCACTGTGAAGTTATTCTATGCTTTTGTATTTGAAATAGGATACAAAACAGGTTGGGGTTTTTTTTCCTTCACATCAGCAGTCACTTTCTGTAATATAATAATTCACCTCACCGATCCTCCAACAGGGATGCGAGAGGTGAAAGCAAAAATCTTTGGTATTTCGAAATGTTTTGCTTTGCTAGTCGATACAGCTTGTCCAGAAGAGTGGAGTAAAACTGGTGGAGCTGACTATAAAAGATGAGAGAGTAAAGAACCTCAGGTAGGTTCTGTTGTGGTACAGAACAACCAAAAGTTGCTACATTTTCAATACAGTCATTCACATACACATACACATGCATGACTTTCTTTTATTTCTTTGCCTCAACAGGTTTGTCTTAAACCTAGACACAAAGGCATATGGGTGTATGAGTGAAATGCACTTCCTCTGCTAAAAAGGTGTAAGCAAGATTCTGGTAGAAGCTTAGTGAGATCCAGCAGTGTCCTGGTCCAACAATAACACCTCCAATTAGCTTTTCCTTGCACAAAACTGGAAATCTGGGGTTCCTGACAGAACTTCCTCCCATGTTACTGACAGATATCCATTTACACAGTTACTCTCCTGTGACTTAACTACAGAGAAACTTCTCCAACACTGCAGGATAACAGCTTTAATGAAATTGCCACTAGCATAAAAAAATCTCTTCAGCAAGTTACTACATATATTATGACCAGGTGACTCAAGGTGAGGTTTATCTGCAGCAGATTTACACTGAAATGAATTGAAGGATAAAACAAGAGGATGAAATGAATGGGAAAAGAGATTATTTTTCTCTAAATTGGGCATTCAAACATTGCATTAATTTGGAGACAATGTCCAAAGGCCACCTGTTGGAAATATTTTTTTAAATGCTGTTGTAACATTTCCTGTCAAAAGCAGTAAGACACAATAGTACCAAGCCATGATTGAATAAAGAAGCATAAACACTGAGCCTGAGTGAGCATGTCTTCAAAGATTTGCTTAAAAACTCACTGATCTGTCTGTAATTAAATTAGACTCCAGCAGTGTAGGACCCTGTCTTTGGCACAGTGAAGTGAGTGGAAAAACTCACTTAGGCAACCATCTGCATGTAACAATACCCTTTAAGCAGTCATCAAGATAAGCAGCCATTCCTACCATTCACTAAATCTGCAGAATTCATAGAATATGTTCAGCATTGATTATCAAGTCCAGATCTTTCTCATTGCTATCTACAATACAGCGTAAAAGATGAGTGATTCATTTTCATGACACACTTCTTTTGGTCCACCTCCAGCCCAGAAACTCCAGTGATTTCAGTATGTTCTTTAAGCACCAGCTCACTGAGCCCCAAATGATGCAATACAAACATACCATCAAGTTGTATCTTAAAACACCATTTGCTCGCCCTCACGGTGGTGTTCTCATTTCTTTATGGAATATTTAAGGGGTGCATGTTGCTCTGACAGCATATTAAAGCAATGTCTTCTTTGATGATGTAATGACTGTTAACAGCTTAACATTCCCACAACCAGCTAGTAATGGGAAGGGTATGTTGGATTCTACTAGTTTTGAAGTGATGTCAGCCAAAGATTTGTAGGATCATAGTTTTCCTTAGCTTTTTAAGATCACTACATCTGGCATACTCTATATTTTATTCTACTCTGCTTTGGATTGTAGTTGTGCAGTGCTTTGCGACTTGCCTTGCAAGATCGATGCATTTCCACCTTGACTTGATCTTTGTCTTGACAACCTTGAACTGGAGTTCAAGGATTCGAGTTTCAAGCACAAGACCTGTTGTCATCCTTCATTAAAATATGAGTCGCTTAAGTGCTTCATGACTAATACTGTGTAAAATTCTGCTCGCCGTGCATCTGATCTGTTTCCATTGCTGGAACATGGAAAGTTTCTATGCTTACCACATATTTTAAAGCTTGTCAGTGNTGATCACTGCTATCAACAGAAAAAAACACAGGTCTGATATCTCAGGTCTCCAGCTCAATTATCCTGGTCTTGCTACAATCTCCTTCTGAAGGTCTCAGAAGCCATTTTCCCTCTCATTTCCTTCGTTTGTCTTTTGCCAGTCTTAGAAGACAGTTGTGTGTTCATACAGCTCCCAGTAAGAGGTCATCTTGGTGGGAAATCCCAGAAAGAGCACTAGGCAATGACTTTTCCCAGGAACTATGTATTCTAAGGAAAGGAAAAAAGCACTGTGAAGTTATTCTATGCTTTTGTATTTGAAATAGGATACAAAACAGGTTGGGGTTTTTTTTCCTTCACATCAGCAGTCACTTTCTGTAATATAATAATTCACCTCACCGATCCTCCAACAGGGATGCGAGAGGTGAAAGCAAAAATCTTTGGTATTTCGAAATGTTTTGCTTTGCTAGTCGATACAGCTTGTCCAGAAGAGTGGAGTAAAACTGGTGGAGCTGACTATAAAAGATGAGAGAGTAAAGAACCTCAGGTAGGTTCTGTTGTGGTACAGAACAACCAAAAGTTGCTACATTTTCAATACAGTCATTCACATACACATACACATGCATGACTTTCTTTTATTTCTTTGCCTCAACAGGTTTGTCTTAAACCTAGACACAAAGGCATATGGGTGTATGAGTGAAATGCACTTCCTCTGCTAAAAAGGTGTAAGCAAGATTCTGGTAGAAGCTTAGTGAGATCCAGCAGTGTCCTGGTCCAACAATAACACCTCCAATTAGCTTTTCCTTGCACAAAACTGGAAATCTGGGGTTCCTGACAGAACTTCCTCCCATGTTACTGACAGATATCCATTTACACAGTTACTCTCCTGTNTATGACAATTTCTCTGAGTCATTTACAGCTGCAAAGTGAGTGGGAAAGCTATGTAGTTGTTGTAGCACCATGTGACTAGGAATATGTCTGTGTTCCAGTGGCCTTGATTGTTTGAGAGCTACTGTCCTTGTCTTTCCTCTAGCGAATCTGCATCTGTGTCTTGTGACTAGTAGGTTAATTTAAGTTGCTCTCAGAGTTGACTGTTGCTGCTACAGTCTGCAAATGCACCCCCTCTCTGCTAGAAGAAACGGACAGCTGACAAGATTTAGGGCCAATGTTGTCTAAGATTTCATATATCAAAAGATTCAACCCTACCTCCTTAAAGTCTACCTGTGTACTAAACAGCTCTAAGGATAAATTATCAAGCTGTGGGTCTACATGCCTGACAAGCAAATGACTTTGGTGCCAGGAGTGCTTTCCATCAGATCTACTTGCTGGTTCCACTGAAATAAGCAGATGTTTAAATGTTGACTTTAACAGGTGTTGTACCTAACTAATTGCTCTTGAATAGTTTGAAAAATAGTAATGAATGCTTTCACTGTTTTATGGTTGAATTGAGAGACTTCACAGACTGTGCACATCCTTTGTATTACTGAAGTCTGGCCTATTAGCACTGAGAATTGCATTGGATATATCGGCCAGAAGAAAATCATATGAGAAAAACCTGGAAGAAAGGCATGCATTGATGAAGATGACCAATAATGCTAAAATGTATTAAATTCTGTAAAAGTTGCTTGATAAAGAAAATCTAATTCTAGCTTAACAGCTTGATTGCTGACTGATAGAAATGCTTTTGTTCTGGTGAACAGATGGGGAGGAGCAGCTCTACAGCCAAAGCAGACAGATACTGCATTTGTTTCCTTCAGCTTGTGGTAGCTAATTAAAGATACTGTGGATCTTTTCCAGAGATGATCTGGTCAGATCCAGGCACCTGTAGTTTAATTGATTTCTTACTTTTGGACAACAGTCAGTGAGGAAAAAACCAATTACATTTCTGTTTGGGNATTTTAAAGCTTGTCAGTGATGTGTTGAGCTAACTTGCAATTTGGTTTTGTAAAGTTTTAATGCTTGAGTTCCAATCTGGAATTGATGTATTTTGTGGTTGAAATTGCTTAACTCTTTCATCCATTGTGACTTCCACCATATCTAAAAAGGCTGTAATGATATCTAGTCTTAGAGAGAAGTGTGAAGCTTTGTTAATATTCGTGCAGCTCTTTGAAGAACATGACATAGGAAGCAGGCTCAGGAGGGAGTAACACTACACATAGCCAGACTTGTTGGTTTCATTTTGACTTTGAAGGCTGAAGTTAAGTTCCACTTAGGCTTAAAAGATACTGTATTTTGAAACATTCAAGCATTTCAGGTACTTACCAGACTGCTCACATGCTGATGAACAAGATGGGTAGAAAGCGATTGATTATTAGTCATTCAGAGAAGCTTTTCGTTAGGAACGAAACAGCAGCTATTCCAAGCTTCCTTGAAACCTAGAATCCTTCACAAATACACATAAAGTTTTACCACATGCAAAAAGGAAGATCTCAGAAATGGCAGGTGAGCTTTGGAAAGAGACCAGCTTTCAAGAGTCTCTCAAATTTAGCATGTTTTCCACTGGACAAGTTAGAAAAATGGTATTTTTTTTGTCTTCTAGTATAATAAAGAGCTACTAGGTGGAGTGGGAATCCACTAAGCCTATTACTGGTGCACAAACAGATCTGTTTCTGCTCATATGTGGCTTTTGCACTGTTGATATCAAAGTATTCAAGAGATAGAACTTGCATTTTTCCATCTCCAGTCCTGTGCAGTATATTTTTAAAGGAACTTAAGGGTATAGGGAATAACAAAGTTGCCATTATACCCTGTTCTTTTGTGACTTAATGAACTCTAAAGCAATATATATTCCAAAACACCTCTAAAAAAACCAAAACCAAACCAAACCAACAAACCCTGAAGTACAGTGGATAGATAGTTCACGAATATTGCTAATGTTAAAGCAGTTTTGATAATAAATAGTTGATATGTTACTGTACCTTTATGGATGTAAGGTTACAAGTCAGTTCAAGTTTGTAAGGGAAATTAATATCTTTGACTGGACAAGCTGATATAATATGACAATTTCTCTGAGTCATTTACAGCTGCAAAGTGAGTGGGAAAGCTATGTAGTTGTTGTAGCACCATGTGACTAGGAATATGTCTGTGTTCCAGTGGCCTTGATTGTTTGAGAGCTACTGTCCTTGTCTTTCCTCTAGCGAATCTGCATCTGTGTCTTGTGACTAGTAGGTTAATTTAAGTTGCTCTCAGAGTTGACTGTTGCTGCTACAGTCTGCAAATGCACCCCCTCTCTGCTAGAAGAAACGGACAGCTGACAAGATTTAGGGCCAATGNTTAGACTTTTTTATTAGCACTCTGTTTTGGAGCCATTAGTGTTCATGTGGGTCATATTTACAAACTTTTGCCCATACCCACCAAAGTTAGAAAATTACTAAGTAAAATGAAAGCTGAGATCTTAATTACGTGATTCCAGGAGCTGAGGCTTCAATAAAAAACTATGGATCTGGTGTGAATCGAGTATCTGTGAGTCCAGGGAGAAATAGATAATCCCTCTTCAGTCTTCAATTTGGAGCATTTTTGCCCTATGCTGCCTCACACTCACAGCTTTAGATGCTTGATCCAGCCGTAATCCTGACTGCTTTTCTCATGTTGAGCTCTTGCAGTAGCCCAGAATAGTAAGCTTATTGCATAAACATCTTGCTCGGAAGCTTGATTATGTTACATTTGTGACTATTCCTTTATTGCCAGGATTAGGCCTCAGAAACAAGGAGAAAGTCAAGGTCATTTCAGGAGCACTTTTCANTGATAGAAATGCTTTTGTTCTGGTGAACAGATGGGGAGGAGCAGCTCTACAGCCAAAGCAGACAGATACTGCATTTGTTTCCTTCAGCTTGTGGTAGCTAATTAAAGATACTGTGGATCTTTTCCAGAGATGATCTGGTCAGATCCAGGCACCTGTAGTTTAATTGATTTCTTACTTTTTGACAACAGTCAGTGAGGAAAAAACCAATTACATTTCTGTTTGGGGAAAAAAAAATACTCCAACAACATCCGCTTCTGTAAACTCTGCAACCCAGGCAATATTAGGAGGTACTTAAATGAGCAAGAGCTGTTCCAGAGTGCTAGGCAGAAAAATGCTGGTCAAGAGACAAGGAAAATATAGGACCCCTTAACTTCTAGAAATGGGATAACTCTACTAATATCCTAGAGTACAAGGGATATGGATTTTCCTGTATC
>VZTO01009025.1:43703-54012 GCA_013400615.1 Syrrhaptes paradoxus | reverse complement strand
AGCACCCTCAGCATGATCCCTATGCAGCCTGCCCACAGTGCTAAGTGTTGCAATTCAACATCCACTTGAAAGAGATCACATAGTTAAAACAAGTCGATGAACATTAGACTTTTTTATTAGCACTCTGTTTTGGAGCCATTAGTGTTCATGTGGGTCATATTTACAAACTTTTGCCCATACCCACCAAAGTTAGAAAATTACTAAGTAAAATGAAAGCTGAGATCTTAATTACGTGATTCCAGGAGCTGAGGCTTCAATAAAAAACTATGGATCTGGTGTGAATCGAGTATCTGTGAGTCCAGGGAGAAATAGATAATCCCTCTTCAGTCTTCAATTTGGAGCATTTTTGCCCTATGCTGCCTCACACTCACAGCTTTAGATGCTTGATCCAGCCGTAATCCTGACTGCTTTTCTCATGTTGAGCTCTTGCAGTAGCCCAGAATAGTAAGCTTATTGCATAAACATCTTGCTCGGAAGCTTGATTATGTTACATTTGTGACTATTCCTTTATTGCCAGGATTAGGCCTCAGAAACAAGGAGAAAGTCAAGGTCATTTCAGGAGCACTTTTCACTGCCAGGGCATCCTCTCAGTGGAGCAGGACAGGCATTGGACGTTACGGAAGGGAGGAGGCTTCTCAAACTTACCACCGCCACGTTTAAAAATATCATGTGTGTTCCTTCTGGAGGGTAATTTTTCCATTAAATATATTAGGGAAGGTCCAGATGTCATACTCTGCTCGTCTTCCTATTATATCTTCCCACTAGCAAGTAATATTATCTGCACAATTCCTACAGACCAAGACCTCTCCAACCAAAATTGCTTTCCCCTCTGTAAGTAATGTTTTGCCCATCTTAAGGGAGAAAAAGAGCAGAAAAGTAAACCCAGACACTGAGTTGATGCAAACAACCCCTTGTGCCTGNTTGGACAACAGTCAGTGAGGAAAAAACCAATTACATTTCTGTTTGGGGAAAAAAAAATACTCCAACAACATCCGCTTCTGTAAACTCTGCAACCCAGGCAATATTAGGAGGTACTTAAATGAGCAAGAGCTGTTCCAGAGTGCTAGGCAGAAAAATGCTGGTCAAGAGACAAGGAAAATATAGGACCCCTTAACTTCTAGAAATGGGATAACTCTACTAATATCCTAGAGTACAAGGGATATGGATTTTCCTGTATCGCCTGGGTGGTAGCAAAACAACCCTGTTGCTTGCTTGCTGTTTCAGACTGAAGGTCAAATGTATTGAGGTCTTTCAGCTGGCAGGTGCATGTTTTTCCTAAGTAGTTACAGCTGACAAATACCCCTCTTGTTCTACTGACTGTTACGGGTACATCATCATGTCCTGTTTAGTTCAATTTCAGTTAGGAAGATATGAACGCAGCAGGGATAAGATAAGGGAGGAGGTTGGAGAGGAGATGGAAAAGTACAGAAGTAAGAAACAGATGTCAAACAGCTCGCCCATGGGATGGCTCTCTATTATAGTTTGGTGCATTTCTGTGGATGATGCGGTAAGTTCAGATTCTGTAGAGTTTAGGCTTTTATTAAAAGGGGAAAAACCTGAAATATTTCTGTTCTAGCCAGAAAGCAAGAAACCTTTAAATGTAAGCAGACATAGCCATCACTTTTCCTGAGTGAACACACCAGCTAAAACAACCCCTCAAAACACAAAAATCTCTCCATTCCCAGCTCAGCAAACAGTGAACTCTAAAAACAGAGGAAGCATGAGTTACTAGGACACCTCTGCATACGGCAGGGGCAAATGGAGGTATAAAGAGGCAAGGACTGAAGATCAGAGACAGAAAATACCCTTGGAGAAGAAGTGAACTCTAAAAAGTCACAAATAACAACAAATCTGAATGGACAGAGTGCTAAATGACAGCTAAGCCAGTGGCTGGGGAGATGACTGGCAACGCTAACCACAGCTCCCCGTGCTCCTTAGTGTTCATGACCTACAGAGCATGTGGCTGCTTGTCATGTCAGTCATTTCTCTTCCTTATGTCAGGAAGCTAAGCTATCATCTCTTACTGGGTAAAAGTCCAGCCCTCCCAAAAGTTAAAAGTATGGATAAGAGCATGCAGTCAAGTGAAGAGGTAAACCCACTGTGTGCCCTTGTATTTTCTCTTTTCTTTCTGTCCTTATGGAAATTGGCAGGGATGGTAAAATTTTCCTCCTAGAAACTCCTTCCTATGTCTATGGAAACGAGGACCAGCACAGCAGCGGCCCCTAGCACATGGCAAATTCAGGGCATGTTAAACAGTCTGATTGAGGTATGACCAGCAACAGCCTGGTAACTGAGGGGTTTTGGGGGAGGCAGCAGGGCCAGTCACTGTGTACTGTGCTCAAAGATGAGTGCAAATCATTTGTCAGGCAGCACCCTCAGCATGATCCCTATGCAGCCTGCCCACAGTGCTAAGTGTTGCAATTCAACATCCACTTGAAAGAGATCACATAGTTAAAACAAGTCGATGAACATTAGACTTTTTTATTAGCACTCTGTTTTGGAGCCATTAGTGTTCATGTGGGTCATATTTACAAACTTTTGCCCATACCCACCAAAGTTAGAAAATTACTAAGTAAAATGAAAGCTGAGATCTTAATTACGTGATTCCAGGAGCTGAGGCTTCAATAAAAAACTATGGATCTGGTGTGAATCGAGTATCTGTGAGTCCAGGGAGAAATAGATAATCCCTCTTCAGTCTTCAATTTGGAGCATTTTTGCCCTATGCTGCCTCACACTCACAGCTTTAGATGCTTGATCCAGCCGTAATCCTGACTGCTTTTCTCATGTTGAGCTCTTGCAGTAGCCCAGAATAGTAAGCTTATTGCATAAACATCTTGCTCGGAAGCTTGATTATGTTACATTTGTGACTATTCCTTTATTGCCAGGATTAGGCCTCAGAAACAAGGAGAAAGTCAAGGTCATTTCAGGAGCACTTTTCACTGCCAGGGCATCCTCTCAGTGGAGCAGGACAGGCATTGGACGTTACGGAAGGGAGGAGGCTTCTCAAACTTACCACCGCCACGTTTAAAAATATCATGTGTGTTCCTTCTGGAGGGTAATTTTTCCATTAAATATATTAGGGAAGGTCCAGATGTCATACTCTGCTCGTCTTCCTATTATATCTTCCCACTAGCAAGTAATATTATCTGCACAATTCCTACAGACCAAGACCTCTCCAACCAAAATTGCTTTCCCCTCTGTAAGTAATGTTTTGCCCATCTTAAGGGAGAAAAAGAGCAGAAAAGTAAACCCAGACACTGAGTTGATGCAAACAACCCCTTGTGCCTGCCAAGGAAACCAGAACTGAGCTGGACCTGAGCTGGCCTGTATGGAGGGCAGAAGCTGGATGTCAGGCGTAAATGGGTAAGGGAGGAAATGGGTGCAAATGCGTGTGACATATGGTTCCTTTTGCTCTTAGTCTAGTAGAAGTTTCTTAGTGGATATGAAGTCCTGTGCCTGGTTGTGTAAAGCCCATTAGCATATGTCTCTGCAGTGGGCTTCTGTGGCAGAGTTCCAGTAATTACTGTTCATTAGTATTCATTAGTACCAGGTCTTGCCTGATCTTGAGTTCATGTTGAATCAGCTCTGCTGTAACGTTTTTGATATGGGCTGGATATAGAGGTCAGCATGGAGGCATTAATTAGGCCTGGTAGTCAGAAGTTATTTTCATGGCTCTTCAGATAGGGTTTGCTTCAGATGCACCATGGCTTTTCCTTCTGAAGTGGAAAGCATATATGTAAAGTGGAACAGTGGTGAGCCTGACACTCAACGGCTTGAGAATATAAAAACATGAATTTAAAGAAAGCCCTAAACTTGCTCTCTGGAATGACCTGCTAAAAAATCTGCAGGGGTTTCAGGGACTTTTCTTTACTGTTGCTGCGACTTAGGAATTGACGATGCAAAATATGGATGATGGATGACAATGTGATTTGTATTTCTGACGGTTCATTCCCCTCTTGATCAGCTACTGCTGATAATAATGTAAACATGAGCTTGTAGGGTATACCCTCTGACCTCTAAAAAAAGAACATTGAACAACAAACCTACTTGTCTCTTATTGAAAACAAAAAGGGAAAAGAAGCCATGTTAGACTAGTTACTACATTAAGCAGACAAGTTCAAGGTACTCTTGGAACCCAGAGATACTTTTGAAGGCTACTAGAACTTTTCTTTGAGGAAGGGCTGAGCAAATTCTGAACATAGCTTGGTATTTTTTTCTTCAACATTTAAAGAAAGTGATATTGTTTCAATTCTAATGACTAGCTGTAGAGGAAAGTGTATTTTCTGTGGAAAACTTAAACTATACATTTCTCTGAAAGCACAGCTCTATTTACCTTTTCTGTACTTCAACAATCTGGAAAATCATGATTCTCAACATGCAAATCCTTAATGCTAGTAGTAACCAGCCTCAGTAGAATGTTACTCACCTGAGAAAGAGAAGTACAAAGATTCATACAGTAAAGCATCCAGCCAAGATATTTTCTGTCTCATAGCCAACGCCTCCTTTAGTAGAATTTGAATCTGCAAGGCAGAAATACAGTTGATGAGATTAGAGTAATTTACTTTTCAGTAGCACAGAGCATTGCCAGTACTCGGGGGTTACCCCAAAGAAATCTGGGTGAAGGATGATGGGAAAAAAAGCTTTTTTTTAGACTTTTTCATCATCAATAATAAATAAAAAATTTAAGAGGGAACAGGAAAAATTCTCCTAGTAAAGTAGATGCACAGATTGGGACTGCTCTCCTCATAAAACCTTGTCTTTCTGCACAACACCACTAATAGAGTTGTGTATGTAGATGCACTTCAAAGTACAAAGCACAAAGTCCTCTCCTGCTTGGAAGAATCAACAGATTCCAGATGATGACAAGACAAGACAGACTCTAACCCTTCCTGGCTCCCTTTAAGGCAGGTGCTTTTATGTGTTTCTCTGTTCTTTTTCCATTTTGTGGATCTTGTGTAAACTGTTCAAAAGTGTGAAGCGAGGCTTTTCTTGACACAGTGTGCAGTTATGTTGTTGAACTCCTGCTGTGGACACTTAAATAGTGACACAGTGAATGGACTCATTCCTGGAAGAAACGTCCAGTGATGTCTATTAAATATAAAGACACTATCTTTGGCTCAGGGGGTTGTTAAATGACAAATTGTTGGGGGCTGTCAGCAGTTTGGTGAAAGTATCACTGCCTGACTTGTTTCCATGCTCACTGGCTGGCCAAAGATGGAGACAGGATACTGGGCAAATGGGCCTCTGATCTGACCCAGCACGGCCATTCTTATGTTCCCATATTATGGCTCCTGAGAGATCATGTTGAGATCTTGATGGCAAAGCATTTCTGCATCATTTTCAAATCCAAAGAGGATCAAAGAGATGCTATAATGCAGAAAGACCTTTTGTTTTAAATGAAAACAAGGCAAAAGAGATAGATTAGGAAAGTGCAAAAGTAACACCTTATGTAGCAAAGACGTCTGTGTTAGTAGTATGGACTACAGACAAAGTCACTGCTCGTACCTGAAGCCTTTTGAAATATTGTATGATGTACACAGAAATAAAGATGTATGATTTTATAGCTTTGGGAGATCCAAGTACCTCCATGAACCTAGGCAGACCAAAGGTGTGTTTGGTGAAGGAGTTGCAGAGATTTGCAGCCAGCAGTAAGAGAGGGAATGCAAAAACTAGCATCACATCCTGTTCGGGCTGGTTCCCCAGCCTAAAAAATCTTGCACCCCCTGGGGTGACCTTTGGCACCAGCTGGTTTATAACTCAGACACACATCTGTCTCCAGAGCCGAACACCTCTTGGGCCTCCCCTCACCCTCCACCAGAAAGCGCACACACTCTGGATCGCAGCTGAACTGGATACTTTTCACTTACAAATGATTTAAAAGGAGAGGTAATCCTCTTTTAGGGCTTCTGTGGGTGAGATTCTTTCAAAGTTATGCTAGCGCTCTTTTCAGATTAATGATGTAAACTTGTCAAATTTGTTTGCAGTGCATTATGGAATACATAGATTAATGACCACCCAATACAGTGTTATTCACAGCTACCCTTAACTAAGGATCAAATGCAAACTGGCCTCATAATGGATATGCTTTGAGCCAGAACATTTAAAGTCAAGAAAGTCTGAACTGCAGGACCAATTTTGTAGGATGTTTTGCTAGGAGTTATGTGATTACGAGGCAACCTGGATGCTGCAAATGCAACCCCTTCCTCCCACAAGAAAAAGTAAAATGCAGACTCCACTAAATAAGAAATAGCAAGCCCTTTCTGCCAATAAAACTGTAAAATTCTCTTTATCAGAGGATAAGAAAAAAATTAAGTTCAGTGGTGGTACATTCCATGTAGAGGGCTCCTTCTCTTTCTTGTCATGCTTGGCATCTTGTTTTAGGATCTCTCTTTGATGTTGTACTCGTGCTGCAAGAGAATTGTTTCCAGTTCAGGGAAAGAATGATGCGTCTTTAATAAACAAACCTGGGAACTAATACAAATCCATGTTGACAAATGCTTGTCAAGAAGAAAACCAAAGAAACAAAATCAATACATGGTCTTGCATTAAATCACATTGTTTACAGATAGATATCTTGCAACTTCTTTTTTTTTTTTTTTTTATTTAGTAAATAGCTGTCCCTGATTAATTTAGGATAAACCACAATTTGGCTTTATAACAACAAAAGTTTAAAAAAAAAAGTTTACAGCCAACCTTTTCAAGTATTCTGTCATTTTTAAGGAAAAAAACATTCCTCCCAGCCTTCCTTATTCTGACACCATTTTACTTTAGAAGATCTCAAAGTACAAGTGAATACATGACACTCGCAGTGTCTCCAGTGTACACATTTTACGTTTGATTTATGACATTACTATATAGGTGCACTTGACAGCTTTCAGATTGAAGCGGAGACAAGAGAGCTTTAAAGTGAGATGGGTTATCTGGGTAAATCTATCAAGGGTTCGTCCTGGGAGAACAAGGAGAGAGGCTTTGTAGAGCCCTGCTGTGTAGCAAGCCTCCATGCTGAGCACATCCCAAGCTCCCTGACAGTTGTGCTCAGCCTTCACTGTAATAACGAATAAAAGGGAGCTCCCTGTAGATTACAGATCTTCCGTGTTTTGACATTGACCTTAATACATAATTTAACCACAAAGCCTGAGAAGTGTGGAACAAGATAAGAAAAGACCACAGAACTGGCAAATAAAGTGATGTTCAATCAGAAATCATATTTGTTCCTGATAGTGGAGATGTGGGCATTAAAAAGGGAGACAGAGAGAGATTGAGAGAGAGAGAGAGAGAGAGGGAAAGAGAGAGGGAAGAACAGTCTGGGTTATTTGAAGACTTATGGATCTCTTTTAAAGGACATATGGTTGTCAAATAAAAGTTTGTCCTGGATTCACAGTAGGAAATAAAAAAAAAAAAAAGTCGATGGTTATTAAATTTTCATAGACACTGGGTTGCTGCTTTTCTCAAAATACTGTAATGGCATTTTCCATGTTTGCCTCATGCTTTTGCTGTTAACTCAATGGACTGTGGAGGGGGTGGTACATAGAATTACCATAAAGCTGTCCTTAGGCATANAGTTGTGCTCAGCCTTCACTGTAATAACGAATAAAAGGGAGCTCCCTGTAGATTACAGATCTTCCGTGTTTTGACATTGACCTTAATACATAATTTAACCACAAAGCCTGAGAAGTGTGGAACAAGATAAGAAAAGACCACAGAACTGGCAAATAAAGTGATGTTCAATCAGAAATCATATTTGTTCCTGATAGTGGAGATGTGGGCATTAAAAAGGGAGANGGAGGGGGTGGTACATAGAATTACCATAAAGCTGTCCTTAGGCATATATTTAGACTAATCGTGTTTAGTATCTGCCTATTTTAGACCTTAGCTTGAATTTCTACATTAAAAGAAACAATTGTTTGGATGCTAAGAGTTTGTAGGTTTTTCTTCTTATTTACAGAGAACACTCAATGCACAAGTGAAATGCACAGTGGGATGAGCTGCTTGCATGGCAATGGCATATTTTTACTTTAACAGAAGAAAGAATAATGCAAAGGAACAGGATTTTTAGCATAAAGGGTGTAACTGTGGATACTGTTAAAATTAAGCACAATTCTTATGGGAAAATTATTTGGGATAAAATTATGTACAAAATAAAAGCCCCATGCTTTTCAAGTATCACGAAGGAGGTAAAGAGCTGGGAAAAAGTGACTTTTTGTCATTTGTGTTAGTTCTATTTTTTCATCCCTATTGGATAACATGTATGATCAGTTAATCTTACATTTTTACTTCTAAGCCTTTTTTTATGCGGCTTGTGACTCACTTGCTGTTCTTACATTACAACATCTGGATGGCAGTGACTTCAAGAAAATTCCCACTTATCATTGACATGTTAAGTGCAAAATCTCTGAAAATATTTATGTTGAATGAAGTTTAAATTTAAATTAGAGATTGACTCCTGTTACAAAATTAAAAATGGATGCCCCCTTTTGGATGGGGCTTTCAGCCCCCCTCCTTGTCCCCAGATCCTTCAGTTTCATCTTGGAAATTCTTGCAGGCACCTAAGCCACTAGGATGGTTTTGAATTATGTACCCAAAGATTCTTTAGTGTTAGAGCAGAGGTACGTAACTGGGCTGGTTTGAGATTAATACTTTTTATTGGGTGCAAATATCTTGATTCTTAAATAAGGTCAAACCCTGAGAATAAAGAATTAAACATGAAAGACAATACACTGATATACAAAGCTGGAATTTCATTCCTTTCATTTCCAAAAGCAAACAAATGAGCAAACCACTCCAAGGAAATTAGTACACACCATTATCATCATTTGGGATCATTGTTGCATGCTTACTTTGGAACACTATGGGGGTTTTTAAATACATGTATATATATTTTAAATAAGGTGTCAAAAGTATGTTTCCTCAGAGCAGTCTGCACACCAGAAAAACCTCAAGTCTGAATAAGGTTTCAACTGAACGCAATACAATGGTCCTAACATTATCTCCCTATCACCACAGCACTCCACCCACTCTATAACCCCTCTGACATGCTCACTTTAATTTCAGCAATACAACCTACCCTGCTGCATGCTTCAAAGGGCTGAGTATAATACTTCAGCCCTCGACCGCCTGCTACATTACTGAAAAACATTTTGACAGTTAAAATCCCAAAGCTACATGGCAAGTCCTTCTCCAGGATAAACTGGCCTGATTTAATACTAAGGATTAGGCCCTAAGTGAACTTCAGAGTGCTTACTCCAGGCTTGTTAAGAATACAGTTTACTACTTCCTCAAAAATTTTGCCATTTGATAAAAGGAAGCAAAAAGTGGGAAAAAAACCCAACCCCAACCAAACCTTCTCAGCTATTTACGGTCCACATGATATGCAAATTTCCATCAGTATGCTAATAGCAAATATGAAGCAAAACTCGGTATCGATATGGAGAGAAGTGGGTGAAACAACTGAGACTGTCAGAAAGAACTCCAAGAAGATAAATGGAAATAACTCACAGATATGACAATCAGTGAGGTTTTTTCTTGCATAGGAGAGGAGACAAAACAATTTTGTTCTGGTTAAAAATGTTCCTGCATAAAGCCTGGTAGGAAGGTTGGCCAGGGAGTTTCAGAGAAAGGAGGAAAGAAACTATATTAAGTTGGCTCAGGTTAGCTGCAGTGTATTAAATACTTGCCCATCTGTTTGGATCCAAATGTGCTAGCTTGACTTTCAAATCTTCTGTTACACAGCTTCATCATTTTTCATGGTCATTTTTGTTTGATTTATAAAATAATGCCACAGGTTTCCCTGAAAATACATTATTAAAGATACAAAGTTGCAGGTGATGCCTATTGTATAACATTGCCATATCAGCTGCAGCTTCAAATTTAGTAGTTTGCCTTACTGGCGCACAAATCTGAAGGTTTGCCCGTGCAGTGCATTGCAAACTAGAGTGTTAAGAGTCCAAGAAAGGGCACAAATGGCAAGAGGAAAAGGGAAGTCAAACAGAGTGTTTTGGATTTGGCAAAAAGTCCAGGGAAGGATAATCTGGTGTGACATTTCCCTGTCCTCATTAGGACTAACTTTCACAAACTGATGGAGAGCTGGCAGGTCTGCAAATCTTCTGTGATTACCTGTAGAGCCATAAGGGCTGGAAATGCAGTGATAGCTCACAGGATGGTTTATGGGGTTGTTTCTGATTTATGGATGGGAGATGCTACTTTCATCACATAGAGACACAATTAGAGTAGCTCCCCGATTTCATCAGCAGGCCACCAAGAGGATCTATGTCAGGGTGTAGGAAAACAAAAACAAAAGCAGAGCCAACTG
>VZTO01009025.1:0-42453 GCA_013400615.1 Syrrhaptes paradoxus | reverse complement strand
ATAAAAGGAAGCAAAAAGTGGGAAAAAAACCCAACCCCAACCAAACCTTCTCAGCTATTTACGGTCCACATGATATGCAAATTTCCATCAGTATGCTAATAGCAAATATGAAGCAAAACTCGGTATCGATATGGAGAGAAGTGGGTGAAACAACTGAGACTGTCAGAAAGAACTCCAAGAAGATAAATGGAAATAACTCACAGATATGACAATCAGTGAGGTTTTTTCTTGCATAGGAGAGGAGACAAAACAATTTTGTTCTGGTTAAAAATGTTCCTGCATAAAGCCTGGTAGGAAGGTTGGCCAGGGAGTTTCAGAGAAAGGAGGAAAGAAACTATATTAAGTTGGCTCAGGTTAGCTGCAGTGTATTAAATACTTGCCCATCTGTTTGGATCCAAATGTGCTAGCTTGACTTTCAAATCTTCTGTTACACAGCTTCATCATTTTTCATGGTCATTTTTGTTTGATTTATAAAATAATGCCACAGGTTTCCCTGAAAATACATTATTAAAGATACAAAGTTGCAGGTGATGCCTATTGTATAACATTGCCATATCAGCTGCAGCTTCAAATTTAGTAGTTTGCCTTACTGGCGCACAAATCTGAAGGTTTGCCCGTGCAGTGCATTGCAAACTAGAGTGTTAAGAGTCCAAGAAAGGGCACAAATGGCAAGAGGAAAAGGGAAGTCAAACAGAGTGTTTTGGATTTGGCAAAAAGTCCAGGGAAGGATAATCTGGTGTGACATTTCCCTGTCCTCATTAGGACTAACTTTCACAAACTGATGGAGAGCTGGCAGGTCTGCAAATCTTCTGTGATTACCTGTAGAGCCATAAGGGCTGGAAATGCAGTGATCGCTCACAGGATGGTTTATGGGGTGGTTTCTGATTTATGGATGGGAGATGCTACTTTCATCACATAGAGACACAATTAGAGTAGCTCCCCGATTTCATCAGCAGGCCACCAAGAGGATCTATGTCAGGGTGTAGGAAAACAAAAACAAAAGCAGAGCCAACTGGGACTGTTCCTTGGGCAGAAAAACAGAAGTTTATTTTTCTTCCTGCTGAAGAGCCAGCGTCTGGAGTAGATAAAAGTCTCCAATGTTTTAAAGTTATGGTGAATGCTGAAAAGGCAAGGAGAAAGTTCAGGCAGATAAGTAGAGGCCATATGAAAGTTGTAAAGGCAAATAAAACAGAAAAGGGACAGATTTTTTTATCTGAGTTTGGTGCATATAAAGTACCATATTTTTCATGAGAGCAAAGTGGAAGCCATGGACATTTGATCATCAAAGTTCCCCTAGAGGGAAAAAAACAAAACCCTCTAGAAGAGGTATTATCAATAATATAGATGGAATGATAGAGTAGTTTATGACAGGCTCAGAACTACCAGGCCTGTCCTTCTGAATTTAGGACATTGAAAAGTCCTTGTTTGAAACCACACACTTCATGGTGGATTGGCTGAAGGTTCTCTGAATACTTCAACTAAACATTTGAGCCTATGCCTATGAACAGCAATCAAATGGGTCTGCAGGAGAAATGCAGGTACTTTTTTTTTTTAAAAAAAGGTCAAAAATAGCTTTGTCAGCTGATGTAAGTGAATATAAAAAAGACCAGTATATATGCCAATATCAGGAAAGGAAAAGAAGCCATGTGTTTGCAAAAATACTCAGACTAGATTAGGTAATGAAATGAATAAATAGTGTGCAAAAGAGAGCTGTGCATTTGCTTAACAAAGAAAGATGCTGCAAAGTTGAAAGAATGGCTAATAAAACAAAGCACAAATGGCCTCCATGTGATGCACAAATTAGGCCCAGGAGCACAAATGAAAGAAGTGAGAGAAATTGAAACACACTTGTTCAAAAGAAAGTATAAAGTTGGAGAAGTCAAAGGTGAGACTGAAATCTGAAAGCAAGGGACAAATTCCAGGCCTGGCCAAGTGTGAAGTGTCACTGATGTTCAAAGACACAAAGAGTAAAACAAGACGTTGTGGTAATGCACTAAGGAGAGCAAGCAGTCCATGGGCCTAAGCTTGGTCTTGTCACGGGAATGTGAGCCAAAGCCCAGTAGATTCATAGCCCCAGGAACAAACCTGAACCAGACATGAATGTGTCAATGCGTGAAGTGAAGTGTGCTTGCAGAAAAAAGGGGTCACCTGGTGACATTCAAGGTACAGCTAATGGAAGATGCAGAATCTCTTACATGTGGCACTAATAAAAGTGCAGCAAAACATGACAACAGATGGCTTCGTTCACAGGATCAGCCAGGGCAATAAAACAGGCTTGTTCTTTGTAGCTGTGGAGAAAAATAGGAAAAAGGATTGGTCTTAGATTTTGCAGTGACCACAAGATGCTGAACAAGATCATTAAAAAAGGGAGACATTTCCATTTGCTCTCAAGGAATTAAATGTTTGCTGAGATGGCAAGTTCTTCAGAAGATTAGATACAGAGAGAGGGTTTTGGCAGATTCTCCTGGACACTGAATGCTTCAAAATTTGCATTCAAATCACCATTTTGCAGTTGCTGCTTCCTAAGATTGCCTTTTGGAATCCATTTAGCACCAGAAGCATATTGCAGCACAGTGACCCAAACACTAGGAAGTCTCCCAGGAATGAAAATATATGTGAATGACATAATGGAAAGGGGCAGCACAACTACTGGACATCAGGAATGATTGTGGAGAATACTGGAAACTGCAAGAGGAAACAACCTTAAATTGAACAACACCAAATTGTCAGTCTCAACCTAATGAGAGAAAGAGACCACAAAATGAATGACGCCTAACTCATTCAACATCTAACAGCAGAGACTTCAAGGGCTATGACAGTGACACAGGACAGGGGTATGAATGAATATTCTAAGTAGAACATGCAACAGGAACAGAAAGTTTTGTGATTTTATCTGGAAGTGAAAGACAAGACACTAAGCATAGATCACTTTTTATGAAACACAAGAAAGGACTCAATGAAACATTGCCAAGCTTACTGCAATATTTTTTTTGGAAAGGCTAAGAAAAGACTGTGAATGTGGAGGTCCTGCTAAGCCATTAACTAGTAATTGTAAGCATGCTGTCAAGATGATATGCTTTGCTTGATGACATGCAACCAGGTGACCTGGAATGAACTGTAACAAAGTGTATGACCACTACAGACGTATGAAGCTCTGTATTTAACCTGGATATGGGATGAGTTATGCGGGCAGTCATATGAACTATAAGCAGAGAATGATAAAAACAAACACTTCTCATGTTCACATTGGATCATCTGGAGATCAGTCATAAAAAGTACAAGAATGGCAGTTATCACAGTAAGGCAAAAGAAAATGGAAGAAGTTCATCAACATTGGAACAGGCTGCCCAGGGAAGTGGTGGAGTCACCATCCCTGGAGGTGTTCAAGAAACGTGTAGATGTGGTGCTTAGGGACATGGTTTGGTGAGTTAGGTGGTGTTGGGTTGACGGTTGGACTCGATGATCCTTGAGGTCTTTTCCAACCTTAATGATTCTATGATTCTATGAACAAGGACACCTTGGAATGACCAGTCAAAAAATATACCAGTGAAGCTATACTTTAGTCATACATGAATAAATCGTGAGCATAAATAAAGACTGGTTTAACTACACCAAGTAGATGTCTGTAAGTTAGGCTGTAATGTCTGTATTATTGATATGTTCCAGGTTCTAAAATCAGAAGTGAAACATGATTTATGTGGATAAGCACAGCATCTCTCAAGGCACATAACTAATTGAAAAGACCACAGGTTTAGCTGTGATCAAGTGAGTTACAACTGATGCATAACTGTTAAGAAAGGGAATAGATATTATTGCACTCCAGTTCACTAATTCTGAACTCCCAAATGCTTCTACAGTGTATGCATTTTAACATAAGACATCAAAGGCCTGATTCACTTGCCCACATATAGGCTTCTTGTTCCATTTAAGAATAACAGACCTACCTGAAATATCCACGAGGAATGATGCAGGACTTAAAGGAGACCTATGTATTACCAGAGAGGCAGCTGGAGGCCATGGCAAACACCCTAGGGCATCTCAGATCCCATAGGTACCCATATGCGAGCAACTCAAATGAGTCTGTAACCACAGATATCCAGAGGCAAACTAGAGTACACTCTCAACATAAGGAAGAATTTGCTCAGAAAACACTTGGCACAAGAGAACCCTGGGAAAAAAAAGGGAAAATCATCCACAGAATTCTGCATAGATATCTGAGATACAGAGACAAGCCTTAATCTAAGAACTACATATAACTGTGATTTTTGGCAAACAGCCTAGAGAAGCCGAAATGGACATAGAACTGTAACAGTCACCAGGTGTTTGCCACAGCCCAGAAACGCAGACTTTGGCAAGATTACTGCTGTCAGAAAAGAGGAGTGAAGATACATCACCTGGTTTACATTCTGGGAGTGGAGCCAGTAAATGGACTTCACAAACTTATCATCTCGATAGAGTGCTTATAGGAAAACTTATTTAGACTTTGGTATTTGGCTGATATCCCTGTTCTTTTTTAAATTAGAGCTACAAGGTCACCTTATGAAAGAGCTGGAGAATTCCCCTGATTGGCTAGCCCAGCCAAAGCCTGGTGCAGCACACGTGGTGTGCAGAGGCTGGGTATTTAGCATGGAATCAGCTTTTGACAGCATAAAGGTGAACATGACCTTGATCTTCTGGTCTTCAGGACATGAAGAACAGGCACTGAGGATCTTCAACAACAACATGTCTCTTTGATCACCAGCACTTACCTGCCAAGGGTGTGCCCAAAGTCACCTTTGTACTTCCATCAGCCCTTGCACTGGGGTTAACTTGGAGAATAGTTGAATTAATCTGAAGGCCTGTTCCCCACAGTCATTTCTTTGAGTTCTCCTTTCACTTATGGTGTGGCCAGTTCACAGGTGAAACCACCTCCCGCTGCCACTAATAGGTTCACTCTGAGCCCTTCCTTCCACAGGCTTCCTCTTCACGTTCTGTATCCAGCCTAGCCTCTGTTCATCCAAAGCAGGTTTTGTTAGATCTGAAAGTCTGCAATTTTGCTGTACTGAGCACCATAACTCCTGCTGAAATGAAAGCTGCAGATGTACAGTCCCAGGGTACGAGACCCTTCTTGCTTGGGAGGGCAGAAACCATTGTGACACAGGGATTTTTCTTGTGGGTCAGGGCACTGAACATGCCCATGGCACTTTACAGACAAGAATGAATCTCTATCCTAACACACAGTTGTCACTTCAAAGCCATTTTAGAATTACAGATATAAAGAGAAAGCAACCAATCCTACAAAATTGCTATATTTGCATTTTTTCTCTTTTAACTTGCATACAGCTGAACCAAATTATTTTATGTCCAGTAAAAGTCCTCTCCCAAAAACGTGCTAGCTTTTTTCTGTATGCTTTATAAACTTTTGAAAATGCAGGGTGAATAATTGCATTGTTGATAAAAATATAACATAAGTAGCGGAGACTGTTGCACTAATGAAGAAAGAAAGAAATGGGGTTTTTTTGAGTCAGAAAGCCTGGGGCAAATCAAAATCCTCTTGGAAACTTCAGTGATAGTTTTGCTTGAGTGCAGATTATGAACTCATGAGGTCTGTGAGTGGACAGGCATGCCCATATGATCTTCAAGGCGTGTGCATGTTATTTAATATGATGGTTGCAAACAAAATTCCCAGTCTGGAATATCAATGTCTTAAATGGATCCGAGGTCCCAGTTTAGATCAAAATCCATCCTTTGCTGCTTTAGGAGATATTCAAAAGCTTTGGTGGAAGTTTCCCTGTTTCTGTTGTGTATATGTACAATGAGAAAAGGATATTAACAGAGGTCCCTAATCATCACACCTACTTTCTGGGATTTGGGGTCCAGGACAAACAATGTTGTGCCTCATGTCTACAATCTCTTCAGGTGAAGCTTAGGCAGGGTGGGTGACTTTCTTCATGCAAAAGAAGAGGAATGCATGGATTCAGAAAACTGGTAAGAGGGATGGCAGTCTTCCTAATGTCCCTCAATATATTTTTTGTAAGTAACAAATTCCCTTCTACTAAAAAAAAAAAAAATAGTTGAACCAATTTAATAACATGTTCAAATGAAAAAAAATTGTTAAGAGAAGGAAACCTTTTGGGTCCCAATTACTGTTAATTTGTAATCCAGTGAGGTCAAGTACCTGATTAAATATTTATATAGGAGAAAGGTCATAGTCTTTTGTGATCTTCATTGCTCTGTGTTAATTTTCCGTCAGATGCAATGAGTTTCTTTTGGAGAACATTTTATCAGAGAAAGTAAGCCTTGCTCTTGGTCTCAGAAAAGGCAGCTGTTGGGTTTTGATGTCAAGCAGCTGAAATCAATCTCTTGCAGTTAGGTACATTTTTAGCTGAAGTTTCTCCAAAGCAATTTAGTGATTTTAGGTTTCTCAGCATTTGAATGCTCATCTTGAGATCTTTGAAAGGCACTAGAATTTAAGGAAATGAAGACTACCTGATCTCTGGAAATTGGGTCACTTTAAAGAGGTCTCTACTGGGCATGTGGATGCCATATGGAAGCCTTATAAAATCCCTAGTCACTTTCAAAAACCTTGCACTCAAAGGACACAAAGATTTTATATCTGTTGTAATTTGTTTTGTAATTTAAGACCCCCCAAAGAGGCATGCCATATCAGGAAATAAGTATATAGGTGGAACTCAGGCAAAACCAACTGAAACCAGCACAGATTTCCCAGAGTTTGCAGTTTGTCTATTATATGGGTGGAGGGGCAAACCACCCTCTCTGCTCTTCCAGAGGGAGTTGATGGGACAGTTGCAGCTCAGCCAAATCTTCTCTCTGAAACACTTCCCTTGCTATGGCACTGCATGGGGCAGTGCACTCACTGCAGTCAGGATGTGGGGCTTTGGACATCCTCTCAGGGTGAACCCAGCATCTTCTAGGGAGTGGTCAGGTGCCCCAGATGCTCTGTGGGGTTCTGTCTCTGCTCGTGGCAGCCTTTGGCACCCTGATGTGGTATGCAGCTTCTGTGGAAAAGCAATTTTTTCATTCTCATATTAAAATTGATATCTCTTTCTGCACACTTGTCTTTTGCTTTTTTGTGTGTGCGTGTGTTTTTGTTCATGTTTAGCTTGGTATATTTTTATTCTTCTCTTTTACCACATTTTTGTTTTCTGTGTATATTTCTGTTAATGCTATACACACACATTAGAAATGTACATTCAATCAAACGTTCTACACCAGGAAAATGTATTAGCTAACTGGGAAGCTGCAGGAAGCATGATGCAGAATGGCAACAACTGTAGTTTTCTAGGGGTGGTTCTTTTGCCATAACCAGTTACATTGTGTATCATCCAAATAAAACCTGGGAGTATGAGATAATTATAAGGTTTTGCATTTATGATGCAGGTTTTTAGCCAAGGAAAATCTGTATGGAGTAATCCACTTGAGTGCCAGTGAAGCTGTGACACTCCTGTAATGACATGCAGTCAAGGGCATCACTCCTTTGTCTGTCCTGTGCTCAGGGAGAAGGGAGCAGGATCCTGAGTGCAAGACGTCCCTCCAGAAGTCTGCTGCCTTCTACTATCCTGGTCCTCTGAACTTTCAGAACAACTCAAAGGTTATTTTCATTACATTGGGTAGCATTTTTTTTCCTTAAATTAGTGCTCTAAATAAAATTTCAGACCTGTGTTTGGAGACATTTCCCTGCTCCATGCTTTTTCCTCACCGACAGTCATTGGTCTAGTTCAGTTGGAAAAACAGTTGTCTTTCAGCCAGTAAATGTCATATGACAGTACAAAGAAGCAAAAAAAAAAATAAATTAAAATTACATTTTCTGTTTAATTTTGTAGTCTTCATCTTGAAATCTTTAGGGATACCCCATTTTCTACAAAGCGTCAGTTTGTTCATAAAGCTGTGTTCTATTTAAATGAAAAAAATGAAAACAAGCGGATATCTCGTTATATTTTTTAAGTTGAACAAATGATTGCATAGAATACCCTATATTCTGCTCTCAGTTACAGGAGTGGAAATGCAATGAAACCAATGAAACCAATCCAGGGAATTCATTGCTGCTTTTCTGGATTAATACTGCTGGAATGCCCCAGTTGGATAAAACCTGGACTGGTAACTTGCTTTATTGTACTGTCATTTTTTCCTTTATAACCCATAATTACTTATTGGCTGAATTGAATGTCTTTGGACAGTGGACACTGAGTAGTATTGGGAGAAAGATTGACTATCACCTCTTTGCAGGAACTTTTTTCCTCCTTGTTCATGTATAGTCCTACTGCTAACACCCTGGAGACTGAAGGTAGCTGTACCCTCAGGAGAGTAGTGTCCCTACTATGCTGCCCTTTCATGAAGAATAAATGTAGATTTAACAAAACATTTGCTGTCATAATGCTATACTTTTCCCTTGTTTGTCAGGTTTGAAATGTGGGCTCTTGGGATCAGTGGCTATCTGTTATTCCCTGTTTATATAGTATTGAGTTCAGTAGGATGGGGATCTTGTTTGGCTACTAGTAAGCAAAATTTTCTAATCTGATATTACAGCCAAACATTAACGAGTCAACCTAGGCTCCCATTTTACTCTTGGCAAAATTAGGCACTTAAGAATGAGTTTATTTTAAATTTGAATGGTTTAATGCAGAGACAAAACCCTTGCTATAAGAAATTGTATTTGTTCTTTTCCCAGGACATGTAGATTTGAAGGCCAGGAAGTAATCATCTTGTCTAGCCTTCTGTATTATCGCAAGCGGTAACGTATCCCAAATTACATATATAGACCCCAAATAACTTGTGCCTTGGTGAAATAATATCTTCAGAAAGGCAACCAGTCTTATATGGAAAAAGCTAAGAAACGTAAATAACTACCATTTTTAGTGATACAGGGTTCCCAAGCTTGATTGCCGTCCTGCGTCATTAAAACCAGATACATTTATTCTAATTTGAATTGTTTGGCTTCAGCTTCTCAGCCTTTGGGTTCTTGATACATTTTTCTCTTTTAGTATTTTGCACAGCATTTGCTACTTGAGAAGGTGTTTACATATGGAAATCACGTAACTTTTCAGTCTTGATTCAATAGGATATGTATAATGAGGTCCTAGAGTCTCTCATTGTAAAGTATTTTCTCTAGCTCTTGGGATGCTTTCCTAACATTTTCATTTTTCCCATTTCCTTCTTAGAGTCCTTCTATATGATATCTTCCCACCGATGTCATAAACCACCTCCCTCTCTTGTTCCTTCCTCCCCTGTTTAAGCATACAAGGGCTGTGTTTTTGTCACTGTAAGACTTGAGTTCCTGTTGAGCTGCAGTCACACTGGAGTTTGTTTATTTTAATTTATCTTCAGACATTTCTGTGTAATATTCCATAATTTCATGGTAAATTATGGCCATAAAACTTCAGGGTAATTGCCTGCTAGAGTATTCTATGTAATGTAAGAGGTCCAATAGTTTTCACTACTCTCACAGCAGAAAGAGCTTGAACACTGGATATACAATGACATTTTTCCAAAATCTATCAAATCTGGGTGTTAACACAGTGACAGACTTCTGCAGAGTGACACTAGCCAAATAATTTGATTCACCATGTTGCATTAGATTTTTGTGCATGTCAACAGTCCATGTTGTGATGAGCCAAAACACTAAGGGAAACAGTGTTCTTCCAAAAATGACAATTTAAGCCCATTTTAATTTTGTTATTTGACTAAGCTTAAGGGTTGGCAGCTGAGAAACTAGTTCACCCCCTCAACAAGACTGTTGCTTTCAGCCAAAGAATTTGCAGTATGTTTTAATGGAGTAAATCAATTACACATTAAAGAACTTGGTGGCTTTGGAAGCCAGAGTGCAGGCTCCTTAGAAGAGAGCACACTTTCTAAAACAGAGTATTACAGAGGACATTGTTATTCTTAAGTGCAGAAAACACCAGCTTGGATTCAGCGTTATGGGCTGGTAAACTGCATTTTCCTACTCATATTCTAGCCGAAGTAAGGATTTCCGACTGTCAGTTTTACATTTGTCCCTGGCCATTTCTTTTTTTTTTTTTTTAACTGGTGCAGTTTGGAAGAGAGAAATACCATGCTTGCTCACTGTCTCATAACATCTGCATTGCTAGAACCAGATTAGGAAATAGAGGAAGTCCTTGATCCAACAGAACCCTAAATTTTAAGAAAGCTTAGACTGTAAACTGCTAGGGACAGAGCTGTTTTGCTAGTGTTCACACACTAAGAATGCCTTAGACAGTGGCATTCTTGCCCATGACAAAAAGATCCCAGGTGCTCAAGTAATAAAACTGAAAAATATGCAAATAGTCTCCTTGAAGATCTAGTGCTTTGACGGATCAGGGCCACAATTCAGCGGATGAATGATGTTGGCTCACAGCAGCTGAACAAGCCCTATTGTTTTAGGAAGCTGTCATCTTGTGCTCCAAATTCTAATCCTTCATTAAAAATAGCCTCTAGCATATAATTGCAAAAATAGCCTTCCCCACTTGGACTGACAGCAAATTGATGCCGTGTTGCCTCTAGCTTCTGTAATAACTGGAGACAGCAGCTCAGAATGGCCTATATTCAATCCTTTCACTTCAATATCTTGTTGACTCTGAAGCCTAATGATGGCTGTCTCAGAGTTCATGCTATTATTTAACTTATGATTAAATATACAAGAAAAAAGCAGAAAAACAATCAACAGGGGTTAGTGTCTTTAGAGCATTCCAAATCTAAAATATGTGGTTGTTGTTTTCCATGTGATCCTTTTCCTCAAACATACTCCTCTGTTTCTTGCCAGGCAAAAGCCACAGTCTTCCTCTCCGTGATGATTTCTGTATTTCATAGAAAACATATTTGTTACTATGGAGGGCATTGTAATTTGTACTTTAACAGTCGTACCTCTTTGGTTCCTGGATTATTTGATGGGTTTTTTTGTTTGTTTGTTTGGTTTTTTTTCATCATAAGAATGTAACTTTGGGCCATTTCTAGTTTATTATGTTTAAAATAAAAGATGCATGTTTGTTTGGAGTGGCTTCGGTTTTAAGTTCTCCAGCTCATGTCCTAACTGGAAATGTGCAGAGCATGCTCATGTAAACTACTTATTTTTTTCTCCCATTCAATTTGTAGATGAAAGACTCATGGAATGAACTGAGTAAAATAAATAAATAAAATAAAGAAAAAATATCCAAGACAAGACCAACTGTACTGCAGCCAATTGAGAAGATTTTTTTTCAACATCTGGTAAAAAACATCTGTGGCATTGCACTAAGAGCAGGTGCAGCATTCAGGAACAAGGATTCTTGAGATGCAGATGGACGATGTGTGTAAAGGGTTCAGGGAAGACTTTTGAGAATCTGGCAGTTAAAATAACGTATTCCAAGGTAGCCTAGGGAATTAAAGGATGATCTTTCCCTGAGGCTCAGTCTTCAGTTTTTAGTGTTGACTATGTGTGAATGAAGCGGAGGTTTTGAAATCTGGACAAGACCTAACATGGTTTAAAGAAAATATTTTTATCTGGAACACTGTAACTAAAACCAGTTACTGTTCCTATGCAAACCTTTTATCTATGAAAAATCTTACAATGCACCAGTCCTTGTGAATATGTGATTTTATAAACAAAGAATATATGTGAGACTGTGAAAAATTGTCACACAGTATGACAACAATTTATTCTTTCTCTGTCATAGTTTGAAGATGAAGTGTGCTAACAAGAAAATGGAATTAATGTTAGACTTCTGTAAGAATATCTTTATGAACCACCTTGAGGAATATGCAATAGAAACCATTTGAGTATGAAACTCTTAGTTTTTCTCCTGTGAAACTCTCTTGGCGTTTGTTAATTTGCTAAAGACGTTCCAGAATGTAGTCTTCCATGACACAGCCTGTAGCAGGGGCTGTATAAATCCTGCATTGTCACGGAATGACACCTTCTGTGATACCTTCTGTAAACTGGAAAATGCCAGTTAATTTCAAAGGTAAAATGGGGAAGAAAGATTCTATTTAAAAAAAAAATAAATGTTTCCTGCTGAATACTTCTTGCCACTCCAAAAGCCTGGTTATTTGAGGCAAATCCACATAATCTGTGGATTAAGTCAGTTTTTCTATCACCTCTGCAGTGCTCTGTAATAACAGAATTTTCCCCTGATGTTATTAAGACTATCAAATTGAAATATTTCAGAATATTCAAAATGTTTCCCATTTGCTGTAAGTGGAAATATGAGGAAAAATACCTAAGTATGCAAAGGAGACTCAAATACCTATTGCCAAAGAATTTGTTTCATGTGGTTTATAGTTTATTCTGCCAAAGCACTTTTGTAAGATACTGATATTTTTCTTTGCAGGTGGATTTTGAGTTGCCCTATTTATAACAATGCATGATTATTTTACTTGTGAATTTCTGTTCACCAGGGTGATAATAAACATACACTCTGCTTTCCTGCCTCTACAGAGCTGGAGGCGGGTTTTCACCTTGTCCTAGTTAGACCAGTCATTGATATAATGTTGAGGCAATCATTAAATACAGCTGTACAGTTTGCCTTACTCTCTCCTTCAAAATGTATCTGAGAGACCCTATAGTTTTCACTGTATCAGGCTCTTTAGCAAGTAAAGAAATGCCAGAGGAGATTGTCTATACACATAATGACACCTTTAAGAATCTACTTGCTCCCCTAAACATGTCTGACAAACTGAGAAAGTGTTAATTACCTAATTTAATGTAGCTTGGTTGATCTGTTTATCAGACAAAAGTTTTGTATACTACCCATGTCTTTTATTATTATTGCATGTCAAACTGAGGTGGGATTTGCCTGAATTTCTGAAGACCTGTTTCAAAAGAAAATAGCTAAAGTTTGCAAGAGAATTATTTTTGTAATATTTCCCCACAAGGCTGGCTTGTCAGCCCTATCAAGCTCTTTACGCTCTCTTATAATGTAATATTTAATACCTTTGTTTTTTGCATTTGGTTTCCTTGGTACCACTAGGGTAGGACAGGAAAAAAAGGCAGATACAAAAGTGTAAGTGTTGCTTTGGCAATTAATTTGCCAAACTGTACACAGCTATCTGGATGACTAAAAAGTAGGGCCCCGATTCTGCAGGCAACCACCAGAGCACTTCTCATCCTTCACATGGGTAATTACACACCCATGTTTTCTCACTGAGTATAAAACCACCATCGGCTTCGTTGCATGAGGAAGCATAACACAGCACAAGTGAGGTTTACTGTGGCAATTTCTCCCCTTGTTTTAACACTCTAAGGCATTTGAAGGGGTAGGGCTCAAATGTGAAGTGTGTATCCCTAAGAGAGTCAGCCAAACAATTCTGGATGCATGGGGCCTGTCGTTTGGGGTTATTGTAGCATTTGGCAGCCTCCTCAAGTAACTTAAAAAAATAACATTTCATTCCTGTGGCTCCTTGGAGATGTTGAATTCTGCCCCTATCCTGAGTTTTTGGATTGCTAGACTGCAGGGGGCTTATCAGAACCAGTGTTACCAGAAACTAAGAGAACATAATTCACATGCCCAAAATACAAGGAATTAAACTGAACATTGTCAGGTATGTGGGGTTATGTCCTGGTTACTTTCAACTTAAGCAAGAGGTTTCCATCCTGAGTTTATAGATGGTGAATTCAGATTTCCACCTCCGGTAGCACTAAAATGCAGGCCTTCCTTCTCTGTGCTCATTCCCATTGACAGACCACTGGAGCTCCACTGAGTCCCAGCTGCATCCTCTATGAACTGGGGAATGCGCTTCACTCAGTCCTTTGCCAACTCCTTCATATTTCTTTCTTCTGAAACTTCTGAATCTAGCCCAGTAATGTTGCTCTGAAAAGGCATTCTGGTCCTATTTCTATCTCCTACTTTATTTATTTTCTCCTCAGTCTTCCTTGCCCTCTGTTTCTTCAGTTCATTCTCCCCAGGGAAGTATAAGGGACTCCTCTTTTCTTTTTTTTAACCTCATTTTTATTCTTTGGTCACTTTCTACCACATGACCATCTCTACTAGAAGCAACATCTCTTGAGTAGAAAAAAAGACAGGCCTTTTAAAAAAGTCAGTCCTTGTTAAGAAGAAGTGGGAGAAAACAGCCATTTTCAAGCACACTCCTTGAAGGAAAGCCAGGCATTCTGTGTTGATTTCAAAGCCCTTTGTTACCAGAGAACATTTTTTTTTATATTCCCAAATACCAGTCCTGTTAGTAGCATTCTGCATCAACTCCAAATGGTATTTTGAAATGCACTTCATTTTTTATAAATTAACATAGATATATTAACATAACCGTGAATATACAGCACAGTACACAAGTCTTTTTATTAGTTTAACTGCTGCCACCTTGTCTGAGTCCAGTTGAACTTTGTCATAGGTCCTACAGAGATAATTTCATACAGCCAAAGTTGGCACAAGCTGCAGCTAGGTTTAGCTTTACTTGCTCTGGCTTTCTTTCATGAGTGACTGGTCATTTTCAACCCCAAGAAGCAACCTGTACCAAATGTGTTATGAATGCAAGATGTAATACTTTAGCACATGGTGGGTGCTATGGCAAACTCAAAAGGCAGTAGCTGTCCAGTGACAGTTTAAGGTAAAAAACAGGTAAAAAGCATTTTACCTTCAACTCCTGTCAAAGAGAATAGTGCTGAGCATCTGCCTGAAGCACATAAGGACTCCTTGTGTTTTTCTTCTCTTACAGAAATATTCCTAGATTTTATTTTCATTGTTTAAAAAAGAGCTAATGAGGCCACGCACACTGTGAGATTTCTTCACCCAGTAAACTTTGGCATTTAAGTCTCACAAATTACATGCACTCATTAGCCATGTTCTCAGAGGTGTTAAGCACCTGAAAACTGCAGTGTTCAGGGTGCAAGGAACTAACCAACCCTGAAAACTGAGTTGCAAGAGGTAGACAATTCTCTTTCTTACCAGCATTTGTTTCACTAAGCAGTATTTCTGGCCATATATGCTCTGCACAGGGAAACTTTTATAGTGTTTGCAATTTTGTTTCAGAAATGGTTTTATGATTTGTGGCTTCCAGAAAAACATATTCCAATAAAACAGCTTTGACACTTGCTTCACCTGGTTACTCAAAATATTAACATCTCTGTTGAGTGAAGGTATGGCAAGCGCATCGAGGACATAGTAATCTTGGGCACTTCCTCTTTCATCACAGACAACTGACACAGAAATTGTTCCAGCTAATTTCTTTTTTCCCCCGGCAACATGGTAATCAAAGACTTTAGGGAGATACTCAGTACGCAACCATTGAGATGTTGGCATGACCCCAGGAGATTTTAGGTTTGCTTCAAGGTAGTAATACAGACTTGGGTTATCAAGATCACGGAGTGCCACATTAACACATGTAAATGCTCCCACCATATTAATAAAAAAAAAAAAAAAAAAAAAAAAAAAGGACTCACTGAATTGTTTTCGTCCTGTTTTCCTGTGGGGCACACAGGAACAAAACCAGTCTCTCCCTTGGCAGTGCGCCCTGTGGCTGTGGGATGGCCAATGGCGGCAGCCTGCCCTCCAGGACCACAGCACTGGCACACCCCCTGTGCAAAATGCCATTGCCAGAAACATTAAATGGCATTTTGTAGAGAAAAGACTGAAGCTCTTTGGAAATGTTTCCTAATTTTGTGCCTGTTTTTGTCTGCCTTGGCCCAGTGTGTACAGTGTCTCTGGTTTTAAGGCCTGTCCTTGTCTCAGGCACCGGCCTGCCCTGAGGGCAACCGGACCTTTCAGAAATGAGGAAACATGGAAAGAACCAAGAGCTTCTCCTGTTTCCCCCCTCTTCCCATCTGACAAAAGAGTACTTTAGGGGTCTGTAGGGGTGGTGGTGTTGTGTACTGCACTTTTTACAGAGTTGGGGGTGTCTCTCCTCCCTAAACTCTGCAGCTGTTTCTCGTACCCCTCACAGCCACCCTGGGGGAGGACACTTCCTCTGGTGGTGGCAACATAGAGGACCCCTTGCCCAGGGGAGGAAGAAGCTCTGGGGAAGGACTGGAGTAGTTTCTCTTCAAGAGTTTCAGGCATCCTCATTGTGTGCTTCCTGGGGATTTTCCCCTCTGCTCCCTGGGGCTGGGAAGGGGCAGGGGAGCCCCAGGGCAAGCCAGGTACTGCTGGGCTGGAGCTGCCTAGGGGTGGCAGGAGGTATGGAGAGCACTGGGCCCATGGGACAGCATGCCAGTGGCTTCTGGTACCTTACCAACAGTGTCACCCTTCCGGGTCGATACAAATACACAGAAAATGGGCTTATAAGGGAGAAAATATAGGGTGCAGTGTCTCTGTGGGGTAGTGCTGGAAAGTGCACAAGGGTCAGGGGCTTCCAGCCTAGTTTTGGAAGGCATCACCTCCTAGAGAGAGCGGCAGTCCCTGTCAGAGGGCCTGGCAGCTCTCCCAGCAGGATCCCGGCAGCATTGGGGCAGGCAGTGACTGGTGGCTGAAGGGGCAATGGTGGGGAAAGTAGAGTTGATGGGATGCAAGGTGGGGCAGGAAGTGGGAGCCCTTGCCCAGTTCCCAGCCAGCCGGTCACGTCTGTTTCTGATTAGGACTGTCTGGATAATGCAAGTGAAGGATGAGCAAACATTTACGGATTTCCTTAGGATTTAAGGGTTAGTTAAATATGCCCCTCTAAAAAAAAAAAAGGAAAAGTTTTCTCACTTTTTTGATGCAGTACTTCTGTTATCATGATATTAATAATTTTGAGGACACTGGAAGACTGTACTAAGCTGTTGCCGTGTCAATTACACAGAGCTATATTTTTGTGCTCATTATTATTCTTGGATGTCTCTAATTTACATCTAAATGTACTGACTAATTTTGATTCAATCATGTCAAAAATGATAGGTCATATGTGGGAGGAGATGACAGTCCTACCATCAGGAATTGCCAGAATGTGAATTCCTTGGGGCAATGATTTAATGCCCAAGTCAAGCAGTGCTGTCAGAATTGGAGGCCAAATTATGACACATTATGCTGTACTATGGACTTGCACATACAATACATATGAAAAAAGTGACTGAGATTGGAGTTATTAAACTATGCTTTAACCGCTGCTACATTTTCCTTCTCGCTTTCACTTCTCTCCCCCCCGCCGTCTTTTTTTTCCCCCGATCACCACATTTGTTCAGAGGTACTAATAATGGTACAGAAATCTCTTCTTTAACAACCAACATCCCAAGCCATTCTGAACAGCAGCCTGTGATTAAAGTGGGTGATAAAATAATGGCACTTGATGTAAATTTCTGCTTAGCCTTTCTTTAAATCATTTACATTTTTTTAGCAAGCTACATGTCAGCTAGATGTTCTGTGAAAGGGCAAGGACTATTCATTCCATTGTGCTTTTTCCCCTGTTTGTTTGTTTTTTTTTTTTTGTTTTTTTTTTTTTAAAGGAATCCACTGTCTCTGGATAAACCTGCTGAATAACCTTCAGCAGCTCCCAAGCAATCCACGGGAACTGATTTGCATATTGGATAACTCATCCTAATTATCGCATCCTATTTGCCTTTTTTTAGCTTAAGGGGATTTAACTGTCAGAAGTGAGAGGGTTTTTTTAAAGAAATGTTTGCTTTTCTACCTGGCCTTTTAATACTGGGTGAGAAGCTGCAAATCTGTTTATCATGAATGATATGTGCACAGATAATTTGATATTCTTGTGCAATCAGAGTTGTAATTAATGCCTTGACATTCTTGGCTGGAGTCAATGTGAAGTTGTTGAATTTTATGATCTTGTATTTTCCTACTGTTATTAAATGTTCATCTATGTACTAAAATAACGCGACAATTACTATGAAATAATTGATAGCTGAGTCAAAATAGTTGTGTTTTTTCAGCTATATAGATTGACTTAAAAAAAACCCTTGAGAATAATTTGTGTGAGAAGTGCTAACTGATTTTATTGGCACAGGAGTGAATGATTTTTACAGTGCGCATCTCAATTATGGAATGTTTAAATGAAATCTTTAGTCTTTTTTGAGGTACTGGAGATGAACTAAAGGGAAATTTTTGTGTACTGTAACGCATATAACATTTTAAGCATTGCTTGAAGACCAGGGTCTAGGAAAAACAACTGACATTTAAGTCTATAAGCTGAGAGTGGGCACTGGGAGAAAGGCCATTTCTGATTTTGAAAAAGATTGATTTGGTTGTCACCAGGTTTAGATTGTTTGGATGAAGTGCAGTGACATTTTTAGAGAAGGTTTGGAGTCCTGTTTACAAACCTTGAGGCTTAATGTTCACAGAGCCCCAAATCCTGAGAAGTAAGTCTCTTCCCAAGCAGATCTACCATGCTGCAGCCAAATGGCTTGTGTTGTTCTTTCCTCACCTCCCTGGGATCATTAAAATTCATGGTGTCTCAACTTCCTCAGTTGGGCTGAATGCCAGCCTGGGGACTGTCTCCATGTCCCATGTGGCTGTGGCCACTCATATCTCCAAATACCCAACCACGTGCTAGAAGTGTAAGAGGTTTCCAAATGGCTTTTTTGTTCTGTATGCTGTCCTAACAACTGCTCCTGATCTCCTTTGAGGCCATGGGAAAAAAGTCAGCAGGATGGACGGACTGTGTGGGCCAGATCTGCCAGCTGGATCAATCAACCCAATTTACATCATTGCAATGCAAGTGACAAGTGTTGCATTAGAAGGAAAGCATGTTACACCTACTCACACAGAGGTGAGATGAGTGCCCAACGTGCTAAACAGCAGAAAAAGGTCCTTCTGTCTTCTGGGAGGGTTCTCAGGTGGTTGGGATTGTTCCCAAAGTCTCAGCATTTTTGATGTGGTTGTTGATGTCTGTGCCAAAAGCTGCAATGCTGGATGCTCCAAAGAGCAGTACAGACAGCAGTAGAAATTAAAAATCCAACCCAATCAAGTTCATCTTTCCCAGGGGCCACTTTGGGGAAAGAGGAGTAGAATTTGTCAGGACTTGGAAGGAAATGAGCGAGAGGTTGTACAGATTGGATCAGATGTTGGGATTGTAAGAGGCAACAAGGACAGTCTACAGATCTGATTTCACTTCTGCAGGCACGCAATCGAAATTCCTCCTTGCACTGACGTGGAGTAGAAATGATCTGCAGCCAACTGGACTTCATACTTCAGTCTGCATTTCCCTCAGTGTGGAGAGTTCCTATCCCTGATAATTAAACTTCAAAGCTAACACCCTATTGAATGAATAAAGATATTATTTCAGTCTGTTTGGCCACAGAGTCAGTTGGTTGACATGGTGAAGGCATTAAAGAGGGCTATAAACTTCACTGTTTTTCAAACAAAAGCAATGTTTTAGAAAACACAGCAAAATCATCAGGGATACCTTAATCTCATAATGTCTGCAGATTTTTCTGTGTGCCTGAATGTCTGTTTTCAGTGCTTAGAAAAAACATGAACTAAGCCAGTTTTTCTGACTTCTGCTGGTCATGGGCTTGCTGAAAAGCAAGGACTAGAGGCCTCATTTCAGTTGGCAGAGGGAAAGCGAACAGCTGACAGGGACCATACCTGAAAAGGCATCTTTTCCTTGTAGTTCAGTCGCAGATTCCCAAAGATGGAAAGAATATAAGCTCACTGGGTGAAACAGAGAGCCATTACTTAGTAAGCTATCTTGACATTTTGCTGGTACCTGAACAAACTGTATTTTTATATCAGACCCATGTAAGCTTGCGCAGTTTTGTACAAAATTATTTTTGGACTTCTATTCATGGTACTACATAAAAAAGCTAATTCCTTGTTTTGGATTTCTGAGCTCTGGAAGCTAGTGATACTTTGCATAAGGACCTCTGTCAGGTGTCTGTCATTCCATTTTTGGTGATCAGCTTAATCCCATTAGTTCCTGATTTTCCTGGAAATTTTATGGTTTTTTTTACAAACAAAATTTGCTCTCTCACAGGACAAAGTGAGACTTCTTAAGTAAGACAGTCACTGGGTTACCTAACAGCCTTATTTTTTCAAGCTTAGGGTAGAGGTAGAAGGAGAGCCCAGATAGACCCAGAGATGCTGTTTGAATAGCCTGCAGGTTTATTAGCACATCTGGGAACTATCCAGCAATAACTTCTACAGAACAGATCATTCTTCCTTCCATAATCCACTTCACCTGTTGGAAGGCTGCCATCAGGATGGCTGGCCAGTGTGGCCATTCTGGCTTTTTTTCTGGCCTTACTTTCCTTGTGGTCAATAGAAAGTTGAAGAAATGATCAGACACCAACCTCATTCAGCAGCTTCTCTGGACCTCCAACCTCTCTACTCCTTTGCCAGTTTCTGTTTGCCAGCCCACTAGATCTGTGATTTGCCTGCACCAAGCTGGACTCTTTGCAAGTTCTAAAATACTGAACATAATTTTCTGACCTCCCTTCTGGATTCCTGAACTGCTGAAGTGACTTTCCCTAATTTGTCCCATCTGTGATCCCAGCCCAGTGACTCCCTGGCCAAATGGAAAGGAGGGGAAGAAGTATTCCCTGGTCTGTAAGAACGTGACTTTTACTGAATATGCCTTCCCTAAGCTTTGTCTTTTCAAATGCATTGCAAGCTAGTACCAACACATCCCTGTATCCTTTCCCCATCTACACATGTGTGATTTTTTTTTTTTTTGCAAGACCAGAAGGTGGCTGGATTATCTGTGCCAAGTACAACTAGTAGCATCTTATTGTTTTCTCCCTTCTTTCCTGTCATTCTGGGTTGAACTGGCTGGGCTGGCATGAAGCTAGATTTCTGTTGTGTGTCAACATGAAATGGTATTTGATTTATTCATGGCCTCTGGCATGAACATTGTTGATTTCTTCCACTCTAGGCATTTAAAAGTCTAGGTGGTCTGTACTAGTCATTGAGCCTCTCTCCGTAGTCAGCTGAGAGAGAAACACATGCAGCAGGCAAATCCCACAATCTTAGTGACATATTTGCCTGGCATACATTGCATTTTGTCCCTAATGTATAGTGGGCCAAACTGGCCAGATGAAGGTAGAATAACACTGATTCACTCTGAAGAGTACTTGTGACAGAACAATAAACACAATTACCTTACTGAATTTTTCCCTAAGGAATTTTTCCATTCTGCAAACTGGACCAGCCTGGAACTTTTCATGTAAATATCTCTACAAGGCTACCTATATAAAAAATAGCTATGAAAACCAAACATTGAAAGGTGCTTAGAATGGCATAACCTGCTGAATAAGAAGAGAAGGACAGTTCAGACATACTTGGCCCTTTCCTTTTCCTCGAATTCCTGTGCAGTACAATAGCAATAATTCTTAGTGGTGGAATGACTTTGTAGTTACGGAGATATAAAACTTACAGGAGACAAATTTTTTGTCAATCTGGCAAGCTATTTTGAGAGTTCTCTGGATTAGCCAAACATAGCCTGAACATGCAGAAGTTCTGCAACCTAAGCGATAGGTACATTTTCAGTCACGGTATCCATGGGACAGATCCTGACTGGCCAGGAAAGACTTACTCTTGGCATCCCCAGTCATGTTTCGTCTCCTCTCCCAGTGCAGCTACCAGCCACTGATATCAGCCTGTTTTTCCCATGCTGGCAACAGACCCAGAATGCCTTTTGCTGAAAGACAGAGGAAGCGTAAGAAGGAGAGTTTGGCACAGAGAGGTCAGAGCTGTCTTTGTGTTCTTTTCACAGCATGGGAAATCTCTAAAGAGGGAGGTGGGTGTCATGAAAAGGAAGTCTAACCCTGGAAAAAGGAGGAAGAATATGAAGAAGGAAGAATACCAGCCAACAGAAAAGCTTAGATGTGGGGACAGGAGAACACTGGAGAAACCAGCCACTGATGGAAAAAGAAGTTTGTAAAATGGCTTGCACAGAAGGAGTGGCTCTTAGGAAAAGACTTGGAAGATGTGGGTTGCTTGCTGGTGGGAAAAGGGGGGTAGGAGGGATGGCACATCTAAGTCCTTGGTAGAGGACAGGCTTGATTTGCATTCAGTACTTTTCTTCTTACTCCTATCCCTACCCATGTGGTGTGGAAAATTTATTTTCGCTGGTGTATAAAAGCATTCCAAATTAAAGCTCTTTATGAGTAAAAACAGAAAAAATCAGATGTGATTACATGTGCTAATTAAATTGAATGGTCCAGCTACAGCCTGGCAGTGGTGCTTCTGAAGATTGGAATACAAAAAATATTTCTTCAAAGTTATGCATTTCTATACAGAAATCTTTCCTGTTTGGCATTGTGGTAAGATGAGTTTATTATTCAGATTCCAACAAATGCTGTTTTCCAGATGTGACTTCACTAGTTACTCCAAGCTATTAAACTCTCAGTGCCCTCAGACTTGACACATATTTGACATATAAACACCATTACACAAATAAAATAGAAATTCCTCAGAAAACTGATCTAATAACATTGGAGTGATAAACCTTTAATGTTAGTTGAGGATAATATGAATTACCAACAGCAAATAACAGACTGGGAAACTGTGTTAGCAGGACAATGCCTGTGGTGTAAAGAAACATAAACAAGCAGAACAAGCAAAATATTGTGGCTGGAATTTGATTTGGAGAACTGTTCCGGTGGGTAACTGTGTATAAGTCTTTGCGCTTGCGTGTGTTTTTATGTGGGCGGTGGTCGTGTCATCCTTTTTTGAATAATTAGCAATTAAAGTAAGGCCTTCAAAAATAGCTGTTATGATTTACTGGCTTAGGGTGTATTTCATGGGTTTCAGTCATAAACATGAGTTGAAATTTGTGAGGGCTTCCTTTGTTCGGCTCATGCACGGAGAAAGGGGGACTGATTTAGCACTTCTTGCTTGCTTTCTTCCTGTTCTGCTTACACTTTTGTATGAAATGAGTAATGCTTTTGTTTCTTCTGCCTGACTTTGCTGAATGATTTACACTCAGGAAAAAATGGTTCCCCGTGGAAATAACAGTTATTAATTTCCAGTACCAAGGCTAAAATTGCCTTGATACCATCATGATAAAGAATAGTGTGGCTAGAATCACTGTGGTATAGTGATTCTAAAGTCACTATGACTTTTTTAAATGTTAATTTGGTCTCTTAATTTGACCTCCTGTTAGGCACTTTGTGAAATGAAGATAAAAATGGAAAGGGTAATACATTAATGCTTCATCCACTTAATGAAATAGGATTTCCTTTGTGATTCCATATAAATTAGTGTATAACTGTGACTATTTTACCTGACATAATAATGGAGATGAAATTAATTCTCAGCTGTAATACTTGCGGTTAATTTTGAGATGGTCACTTCGCCCCTGTGGATTACTGCATTTTACTATTGTCTGGAAGACAAAGATTTTATTTTTACTTTGTGCTGTTTTCTTCTTAGTGCAGTTGTTTCCCTCCTGTGTCTGATACCCTACAGATGTGAAGAATGCTGTGGATTAATATAGGCCAAGGGGAAGGTTAATAATGGTACATTCCTCATACAGGACTGTTTTGAGGTGGGTTGCACAGGTCAGTATGTTATTTTACTTTTTTTATTTTCCTAAGTCATGTCAAGTGATTAAGAAACAGAGAGAGAAGAGACGCTTTGGGTTCTGCAGTTCTTTTCCTTCGAGCCCCACAAAGAATAAATAATTTCCATCTGAACATCTTTTAGTCTTCACGACTTACTGTAAGACATCCAGCTTTGAAGGCTATGCCCTGTGGGTATTGACCATTGCCCCCTGAAGTGAGCCTTTCCATGGCGCATGTATGATTACCAGCATCGCAACTGACACAGTGGGTATTGAACCAATGATGTCAAAAGCATGAATGGGTATGACTTGAGCTAAACCTCTCTCACCCTGGGTGGTCATTGATTCTGTGGAGTCTGCACAGGGGAAAGACCAGTAGCACACACATTACCAGGCCTTCATGTTCAAGGACGTGTAACCAGTGCTAATCTTCCCTCATCAAATCCATACACTGCAGAGCAAAACAAGTAGACAGCAAATTGATATGGGGGCAGTCGGACTGTTTATGGGACAAGGATGCCATCGAAAAGGAATTAAACGTAGTTGACCCTATTAATTTGACTGCAGTATTACCTGTGTTTTGCTGATGAATTCATGAGGCTGGTGGAGCTAATTACACTGTGGGCTGATTAAGATTTCTCCACAACTGTCTTGCTCTCTTGCAGCCCCTTTGGAAGCAATGGAATTACTCCTCATTTATAGGTGTGTGAGATCAGAATCAGCTCACTTCACCATCACTGGCTACAGGCAGCTGCTTTTAACACAAACATGCTTTCCCCTTCTGCCAGTAGATTTGACTCATACCAAATCTGTACATGGTTTTGGTTGAGTAATAAATTCCCAGTTATTTAGTACAGTGTTCCGCCTCTTCGTTTACATCAGCAGGATTTTTCCATTAATGTACAACCTTGTATTCAGTTGGGACCGAGTGATATTCAATGTATACTGATTTTAGTCCATTAAAATATTGCACATTTTATATTTTTAAAAGGAACAACAGGAAATTCAATTCTTTCTTTCTTTGAGTTTCATTATTCCAATATCAGAAACCATATGTGGGTTTCTACTCTGTTGTTTGTTGTAACATGTGGCTGAAAAATAATATAAAATTGGGACTTAATTGGACTAAATGCTTGGCAGAAAAGCTGCATCTGGTTTGAGGAAAACCCAAACATCTTCCTTTCTGAAGAATTTGAGGCCTTGAGAGCTGTGAATTGAGAGGGATTTTAAAAAGTTGTTGAGCTGATTACCTAAGAGACCCTACCAACCACAAGGTTTGGGGCCTGGTTCTGATGCTACTTGCCTTGGTTAAAAATCCAGCAGTAGTTCCACTGGAGTTGGTGGTATTAACTCATATAAAACCCATTAATGTGAGATCAAGCTCTGGTCAGCTATTTGGAATTGAGACGACCGTAGTCCAGGATCTGCGGTCCCTGCCTTTTGAAATGTCGTGGTTTATAAAACCATGAAGACAGTTTTTTGTTAAACACCTGGTGGGCTGAGGCAGGGACAGGGAGGGTTTCACTCACCACTTAGGGTCACAGACAAGAAACCGACACAACTCATGAAGAACAAGAGAACAACTGAATTTATTAACTATTTACAACAAGAAGCAAGATATTGAAAGAGAGAAACCACATCTTAAAAAGGCACTTCTCCCCCACCCCTCCCTTCTTCCCAAAGCCCAAAGGCTTTGTTCTGTACCTTCTCCCCCACCCGATGGAGCAGGGGGGCAGGGAGTGGGGTGCTGCAGTCAGTCTGCCGCTCTTTCCTCCTCACAGTCTTTCCCAGCTGCCACGCAGAGTCCCTTTCTCATGTTGAGAGTCCTTCTCTAGAACTTCTCCAGCATGAGTCCTTTCCCAAACAGGGCTACAGTCCTCCAACGACTGCTGACTCCGGCGTGGGGTCCTCCCCGGCTGCTTCTCAATTCCAAACGGGGCTACAGTAGGTCCTGCGTGGGGTCCTCCATGGCTCTTCACCACACGACAGAGGAAATGCTGACAGCGTTCTCTTTCGTGGTTCTGACTCAGTGTCTGCATGGCCCTCTCTTTCAGCATCTTTCTTCTCTCTTAGCCTTCAGGTCTTCATTGGCTCCCGGGAAAATGGACTCCTGGGCTAGCCATGGCGAAGGCTTGGGCTATGGCAGGTCGGTTCGTAGAAGCTGAACAGGTGACTGGATGGCCGGACCGGCCTGCTCGAGCTGTGCCCTGTGTGGGGCCGCGCCAAACCCATTGTTCTGTGCCCCCTCTTAAATCTGTTATTCGCAGAGGCGCCGATTGGCTCAGCCCTGGCCTGGGGTGGGTCCATCATGAGCTGGGACACTTACTTCAAGCAGTTTCTTACAAAAAGGCTACGTGATGGTGGTGCCCTCTTCCCCCACTTCCCCTCACTCAGTTACCAAACTCTGGGGGGGTGGGTGACTTGTTAAGTGTCATTTAAAAAGAAAAAAGGAGCCACCACTGTAACCCCTCCCTTGCCACCACCAGCAGACTGGAAGTTAGGGGAACTCAGCAGTTCCTTAAGTAGTTGCAGTTGCATTACACCACTCCCTGCTACCAGACAAATCCTCCCACACAAAACCGTAACAAATGTAATAGCTCAGTACACCAGGCCCCAACAGCTTTATATGCCCTGTTGGGAAAAAAATCTGCTTCTGGCCTTTTAATGAGGAAAAAACTAAGTTGGAAAGGAGTTAGTTTCACCTTGTGGGCTGGCTGAAATATAGGAGAGCTTGCAGCAAGCAGGCAGATCTTGCTGGTTGTGACCCAGTCATTGACATCTGGGTGAGACAAGGCTTGGGACATCTAGAGTGGGACACTGTCCCTACTTGATGTCAACCCTTGAGGTGTTCTGGGCTCACAGAGGATCTGCTTTTGCTTTGGTGAAGGTTGGGCCAAATCCCTGCGAGTGTTGGGTGTCACCATCTGAGAGCAGAGGATAGGCTGAAAGCAGGGAAAAGAGACAGTCAAGATGGGGGAAAATCCCTGATGTATTAAAGGTATTAGAGTAATGTAAAAGGTGAAAAAAAAGAGGAAATAAGACTTTTCAAAGTGTAACTTTCTATTGTTGGAAGTGTGTAAATAAAATGTGAAATTCCATTGCCTGGAACCTCAGCTGGCTTTATCAAATACCAAACCAATAGGAATCATTAGGGAGAATGGGAAATTTAAGTGCTCTCCCTTCTCTGTATATCCTGAACTTTCTTTTAGCACTATGTATGTCATTTCAGTTGTGTGTGCAGCATGTGCTGAAACAGAAGTGTGGCTGGGGCAAGAGCTAGACAAGCCGTTTCACTTTAGGAACATTTAGTCCTTGCTTCCTGTGATGGCAGAGCATTCCCAGGCCTGCCTTGATGTTTGTCTGTGCTCCTGGCATTCAGAGTAAATATCCTGAAGCTGCTCAAAATTAAACAAGTGAAAGTAGTTAGTGCTTGTATATGGTAATTCCCATCTGTGGAATGCAGTCACGCTTTTGTGAGGGAGAAGATGAGGCATGGAAAAATGAAGCGTTCTGTGTACAATGAAGCAGTAAGTTGGTAGTAGAGCCTGGAAAAAGGAAATTGGATCTTCAGATTGCCAGCCCATTTCCTCCACAGCATGGGCTCTCGGTATGGACATTAATACCAACATTTGTATTTCCATGTCAGGTTTTTTTTTTTCCCAATGAATATTTATCTGCATATGGTTGGGGGAGGAGAATAAGTGTAACCCTCATTTTCCCCAGGGTACAGCCTTTAACCATTCATGGGTACATTACAGAGGAAGATGGAAGATTTGTGTGTCAGTAAGTTAATGGATTTCTTTATCACCCACTTGGGTTTCAACATATCCCACTCAAAACTGATCATTTGCAACAAACATGCCAGCTCTGAAGGCTGTAAATTCTGAATGCTAATTCAGTGAGCAGTGATCCAAAAGGAAAACAAGGAATTAAAGGGTAAATGACTAAGCAGAACAGAGAACAAAAAACCTGACTGTAGCTGGGTTCAAGTCTGAGTAAAAGATAGATTGTCGACTATTCTGTGTCACCAAGGATAGAGAGTGTTTCTAAATGTATTTCTCTTAGTTGCCATAAGGTACTTAGATTGTGTCAATTGTGGTTTTGGAAGCAAAACAGACAAACAAACAAACAAACAAACCTTTCTTTCAGTGGATAAGAGAAACAAAGAGAATCTTATCATATATAGAATTTTTTGTGTGTGTGTGAATAAGACCCAGTAAACCTAGTTTTCTTCCCACTGAATATAAAAGAGTTCCATGAACTTCAGTGGATTCAGAAAGTGGAAGATTTTTTTTTTATTCTTGTTGCTTTGTTTGGAACTCACAACAACTAACCAAGTTTTCTTTATGCTCACATTGCTGTGTATCAGGGCTGCACTCAAGTGGAGCAAATGCCAGAAACTGCAGAAAGTCTGGGTCACTGTGTGTGTTTTGAAAAGTAGCTTGCTGTATCAAACAATAAAATACCATAAAATGTGACTCCATTTCCAAAGCACCTTGTGAAAATGGTAAAACAAAGAAATTCCCACGCTAGGATGTTTTTTTTTTCCTTCTCTTCTGCAAAGCTGAAACCTCATAAAAAGGAATATGCTGAAAGATCGTAGTCCATCTACTGAAGCTGCTGCTTGGGAAACTGCAGTTTAGTTTATTGATTTTTCAGCTAGAAAATTGTTACCTCCTCACACTACCTGGTGGAAATAAAGTTTATGTTGCTGGAATCAGGTGGCTGAGATCAATAACAATATGGTGAATGCAAGCTACTTTTGTGTAAGTTGGCCTTTTTAGACAGATGGGGCATGTAATGAAAACAAAAGGCAGGAAATTTTCTTAAGTACAGGTGTTTGAAGGGTTGCTAGACCTCAACCTGGATTCCTAGGAAGTTTTTAGGAAGGTCAGTTGCCTACAAAGGCAAGTGATTTTTGTTGAGCATGCAAAGGGTGGCCAAAGTGTCCTTGCTTGGGAATGGTGCATTAAAATGATCCTTCCTGTTTTGGAAGCTAAAAGTTGTAATGAACATTAATTGCAAGCACTCTTGCATGCTTTGGCTCCAATTTAGTCTCCATCTAAATTAGCTAGAAATCTATGGGCTTGATTTATTGCATTTGCAACAGTCGCACTAAAGGAAGGTAATTCCTTCTGAAAATGCCACATGCAGGCAGGAACAGGAAACCAATTAGGAATCAGTGGATGATAAATGGGCATTTTTACCAGCAGTTTACTTAATATCCCCATTAAATAAGCCTCTTTGCATTTATCATTTCATTCTCCCTCAGTCTATAAGGTCCTTTAATTGCTGCCTAAATGAGCCCTGTGTTTCAGTCCAAATTTAATCTTGGATCGGGAGAGAGATATCCTTTCCAATGCTTGCCTGCCCAGCTGCCAAGAACTGTCAGAAATGATAACATAACTTTGCACATTTCTCACAGTTTCATTGGAGAAATGTAAGATTGACAGAAAAAAAACAAAAACACAGGCCATATTTTTTGCTTTAAATTGTAAACTATAGCGCAAGCTGCCCTTTTCCTCAATTGCATTTCCTGTATTTTTTTTAAAGTTGCACTAAAAATAGATGGAAGTTGTAATGTTGCCCTGTGCTTTTTCGTTTTGGAAAGTTACCTTCAGAGGGAGTAGATGTGTGGCAGAACTAATGAAGTGTTACAGAGTTTGTGCAGCGAACAATTACTGGCTGGCAGCGGCTGGGTGGATTGGTTACTGAACATGTGATTTGTGGGCGGAACATGGCATCTCCAGCCTAAATGGCAGTCAAAAATGATAAAGAATCCCAGAGTAGTTCCTTTAACTTACCTTTTAATTCTTTTTTTTTCATGTAATGCTCAGATTTGGGGATCTAGGGTTTGGGCCCTTGAAGACAACAAATCAGTTGTGGTAGTTTTTTCGATTCTGTTATTTCAGAAGTCTTCTTCTGAGCTTGGAGCGTAAGCAGATGTTTGCAGCATATGTACAATTCACATATCAGCCCCTAAACATCATTTTGGAAGGGGACATTCCCAGGCATTTAGAGACAACTGATTCCTGAACTGCAGTGGACTTTCACCTGGGTGGTCCAGATGTCAGACCTCATGCCGTAAGTACAAAGCCTAATCACCAGTCCTCTAAACCTCACATATTTCTGAAAAATTGGCAGCAAGTAACAGACCCAGAGGAGGTATATTACCCAGATATCCACTGCTGATTAATCTTCCTACTGTCAAAAGCATACACATCTGCCTCGGTACAAAGACCAACTCAAGGCAAATGCTGTTAGCTTGCCCTTCATCTAGACCCTTCAGTTTATAATTTAAAATATCAGTCAAGGTAGAACCCAGTGTTAATGCTGGAGGACTTTTAGCTGATGTCAGTGGGAGAGTCTAGGGCTAAGCCCCTCAAATTTAGTGTTAAGTAATGGCAGGTGTTATAATAATTTCCTGAAACAGAAGGACGATTGAAAACCTTGTCTAACTTGTCTTTCTAACACCATAAAACAACAAATATGACAAGAAAAGAAAGAAATGCAGTTTATGTGGAGCTCTGGCCACAGGCATAAGGTTATAAATTATTTGCTTTATATATGTACTTGCCCGTTATTTTTCTTCCTTAAAAAAAAAAATAGAGCATATAGATAATAACAGCATGGGAAACATTACATGCATCTCAAAAATATTTTTCTCTTAATTCATTGAAAGGTAGTTGAGTATGGACACTGTCATGTGGATTCAAAACCGTAGGAAAAATCATAAACAAAGGTAATCGTATTGTGTTGGGGAAGGGAAATGATTGATGGGCTCCGGGGTGTACTAATATAAGATTTGTCTTATTTTACTGTCTCTATTAAAGATTCGAAGGTGAGAGTAAGCAGGAAGTTATTTACATTCAGACATGATACAAAGCTGTCATCCTATGCCATCCAAAATCAGCCACTTTCGAGCATTTTTGTCTTTATGTTTTCTTTAAATCATTCGTCATCACAGGGAGTCTGGGGAAAACCCAACCTGAAACCTAATATTTCAGATAATGAAGATGAGATTACTGCATAAGAATGCCTGTACCAAGCTAGACCGAAGGCCCATTTATCCCAGCTTCTGTCTCAGAAGTGGCCTATAGTAGATGCCTAGGGAAAAGTATAAAACAGGGCAAGCATTCAGGGATACTTTTCCTGACTAAGGAAGCATAGGTGTCAAAAGATGAGGTATCCATTCAAATGAATACATTCAGCACCTGAGAGGCTGGTCAGGACTACACGTTAGTTGTCTTCAACCTCTGAGAACTAGAATGTACAGTTTTCATTTTTCAAAAAGCCGCTAAGAAAATCAAGTCAACAAAATCTGGTCATTTTAGTGAAGGGGAGAGAAGTGAAATTCTGTCACCAATCACAGCTGGCTTCGAGGTCAAAAAAGAGTTTGAATAAATGGTCCATTTTCAGCACTATATGGTGATGTTACTCTGCATGATCCCAAGCATTTAACAGATACATTTATAATCTCTAAGAAGTGGGGGAGGAAAATGTTGAGGTCGCAAAATCTGAAGAATTATTTAGGTTAGTCCAGACAAAATAAGACTGTGAGGAACTCTTGTGGGACTTAACAATGCTAGGTGGCTGGGGAGCATGATGTCAGATGAAATTCAGTGCTGACAAATACATGATAATACATATTGGAAGGAATAATTTGATCTACTTTGTTCACATTTCTGTGTTGTAAATGAACCACAGCCACTGCAGAAAAGGGGTTGGCTGTTAGTGGACAAATCAGTAGGCAGCGTGGTCAAAAAGCAAGAAAAATGCTGAAATCAGGAACTAGAGAACACTGAAAATACTGGATTGTCATCATATAATTATATCTGAAAATACAGAGCATAAATAAGAGGGGCAATGGATAGAAATAACAAAAGGTATTAAAGGTATTGCCTGAACTCTGTATCTTGGGAGAATTAAAAGATTACAGTGTGAGAGGCCAATTAAGATGGAGCGTGATGAGAGTATATGAAATTACATAGGACATAAAATAGATATATCATGGATTCTTATTTATCCTTTTTCCTAACGTGAAAAAAAGGGCTACCAAGTGAACCCCATAAGAGGGCTACCAGATTTATAATATCTGTCAGACTCTCTTTAAACTAACAAAGAACTCACCCCCAAATTCATATGCTCTCAAGGTACAATCTCTGAGAGCCTTTACTGGGTAATTTCTTTGCTCCTCTCCTCCTCTTTTGCATCTAGGAAAACGGAAAAGAAAGACAGCTAACCCTTAGCTTTTTTAAAAATAATAATTAAATATTGTTCTGCAACCAGGCTTTGGTAGAAAAGCATTAATCAGGCTTCTTACTGGCGAGTTTTAACATCTGTTGAATCTCCTTAAGGTTTGGGGTCAGGTCATGGTGTACTGCCAGAGCTGGGGTGTGTTTGGGCAAGAATGGTTGTCTGACCCTCAGGAGCAGTTATCTCAGCCTGGGATGAGGCTCCCTCGCCCACAGCTCTCTAGTGATTTCAGCTGTTTGAAGGGGTGAACTGTGTGAACATAAAACACTATCTGTAGATACTGCATGACTTACCCATGCAATGCCTTGACACTTGACGTTATTGAGGCAGTAACATTACCACTGTGAAATACAGATGTGTATGGACAGAAAGATCTATGTAGGAGTAGAAAGCTCCATTATGACATGACACAGGAGAATCTTGATTTCTTGACCATGTTATTTGACAATCATCCCCTAAAAGAATTTGAAAACTTTTAGTTACCTGTTTGACACTATCACATCTAGGCTGCTAGAACTAATCGTTGCCGCTAAACTCTAGACAAGTCCCCTGCAAATGGATATAGCCACTGGTGAGTGGCATAAAACTCCTTGTCATGGCTTTACCCTGCCCAAACATTCTTCTAAGCTGGTGACTTTTGGGACATCCCTTCAGACAGGTCTACAGCTAGTGCAGTGTCATAAAGTCAGGAGCTAAGAATTGCACCTCATGAACTTAGGCAGTAAAGGCATGGAAACAGATTTTTTAAAAACCCCTTGGTTTACTTGTGTGCTATAGTAATAAAGGTAAGGGCTTGACCCTCGCTGAGTGTGGGTATGTGGTGTGCATATGCGCACGCATGTGTGTGCTTTGTGGCATGGCTGAATCTGCTGTATTTCATTCTTCATGACCAATCTTTATTCTTTCCCTCTCTTTTGGCAGCAGGTCTGTAACAAAGGTGGCTGACTATACATGCACTCTGTGGCTGGCTGTATGCATAGCCCTTTGGAAGGGCCTTCTGCAGAGCCAGCTTCTATGCAGGAGCACTTTGAAGTGAAGGGGAAGCCCAAGTCCCAGAAACAGGAAGCCTATAGGCCTCTTTGCTTCACACAGGAAGGATGAGATGGGGGCATGTAGCCAAAGACCCTTAGGCTGGAGCTGTACAACAGCTTGATGGCTTTGTACAAGAAATCCTCTTCAGTTTGGTTTGTGGTGTTCCCACTTGGCTCCCTCCCCTACCCTCCCCCTGGTATTTATTCAAGCTCTGAGAAGGGATAGCACTCATTCTTTCAGAAAATTAGCCATTATACTGCAGTACTGTTTTCAACCATAGATCGAAGTGTACTTTGTACCCTTATCCCTGTTTCACAGATAAGACAACTGAGGTGCAAAGAGCCAAGGTGAGTGCCCAGCGTTGCTAGCAGGCTACTGGCAAAGCCAAGAATAAAAACCTAGTCTATAGCATTGGCACTTCACCTTCACAGCTTTACAAAAACTGGACTGCAAGGTCACTGGGGTAATGCTTGTGCCTTCCTATTTGTCCTGTAAAACACATGTCTGTCATGATAAAAAAATAATAAGGAAATGGCCTGTCAGAGTAGGGTGAATTTCTGTACAAAGACTCTGCCTATTATTGCTTGGAATTTTCTTCTTTTTGACAGCATAGCTGTTATGCTATGTTATGTTGGCGGGGAAACTAAGAAAATATAGAAATGGGGAAAAAAAAAGAAAAAATGAGTGCACAACTATTTTGTGCATATCCTAAATAACTCTGTAATTTAACAGCCTGTATGTGCCCTCATGAAAATCTGCACATTGCATAAAACAAAGTGCTGAACGTCTTTGAAAATACAGGCTGTACCAGCAGAAACATAATTAAGCGAAAAATGCTAATATCCCTTACATCCAGGTGACATGAGGGGTTAAGAGTGCATGTGTGTTTGTGTCTAGATTCCAGTCCTAAACTTAGGGCTGAATCCAAACAATGTAACCTCATAAAGTGGTGATTAATGTAAGAAATCCCTTTCCAGTAAAATATCTTTGCCTTTGAGAAAGTAACTGTCATTAATTTGCAACAGCACATACTGGCACTCTTAAATTAGTGTTTTCCAGGATAATAATCTGGCTAAAGACAGATAATGAGAAAACTATTTCTTGCACACATTTCTTGAAACCAGTGCTTGCAACCTGACCAAACCATTCAGCAGTGAACATCTCCACTGTGTTCGTGTTGCACAGACTTCCAGTTTTGGAAGAGTTGGGTATATTTTCATAACCTAGCCACCTTTTCATTGAGCACCTGTTGTGTTTAAAATTAACAACTGATTTTCAATTGCCCATACAGCTGTGGTTTTGTGCAGTCAGCCAGAACATACAGCAACTGCCTTTCTCCCTTGTACAAATAAAGCTTGCTCAATCTTGCTGCAAGGCTTTTTCTGGTATTGGGAAAGGAGATGAGATGAGTAGCCAAAGAGTTGTGCCATGACATTCTGCTTTGGAGAAGCACTGGGACAGAAGCTGAAGGCTTTGGAATCAAGGACTATTAATCAGATCTGGTGACCAAAATACATAGTTGCTATTCTTAGCCATGACATAGAATAGTGGCTCCATTGAGTGGAACTCAGGTTTAGCATGATAGGGTCAATCCACGGGGAGTTTGTGGAGCGTGATTAACTAGACTATGATATGTTGCAGATTGCTGTGCGGAAAATACTTGGTGTACAATCATCCCTTTTTATTACCTTCCTTGTGGATTATGTGAAAATATAAAATGCTGACATTTTCCAACTCATTTGAATCTGTATAAAAATAAGGAGGTTGACAAAGTATCCCAACTCACACAGCACATGCCTGAATTAGGCTTTGGTCCCTGTTATGTCTTGCAAGTGTTTCAAACTATGTAGTCCCTTGCCTTCATTGCTCCGTGTTCGATGCAAATTGGGATGATATAGCACAGAACTTAACCACTTTTGGGTAGGAGCTCAGGGTTGAGCTCCAATTTTGTGCAGTCAGCAAGACTTACTTTCATGGCAGATACTATATCTCATCATATTCTTTTTCATTCATATGCCCAAAAATCTTATCACACACATAATNGAATGGAACAGGCGCTGCATCAATTACTCTGCAATGTTAACCATTGTACTTTCATTCACTGACACAGAATGATTCCTAGTAAAGGACAAGAGAGTAAACTGAGATTGCCCATAAACCACTATTCTTCCCCAGCTTGGCAGGGATGGTAAGAAGAAAGTGTGGAGGGCTTTATATCACCAATCCTCATTACAAGCCTTTGTATTTTGCCTATTAAACTTCTGCAGCAAATCCATGGTGACTCAGGAGTGTCATGGTTGTCACAATGCTGTGCACCGTGGCCACTCAGAGCTGGGTGGCATTAGCAGAAATGGGATTCAGTCCCTTTAACACTCCAGGCTTCTCTCACTTGGGAAACTAGTAATCATGTGAGGCTTACAGAACAGCTAGAAGTGTCAAGTCTGTCTGCTAGAGATAGGTAAGTACTGGAAGAATGAAAATAGTGTCAATGTACTATGACATCACTGAACAGTAGTAATATGATAGTGAGTGCCCCAAACTTTAGATTTATTCATCAGCCAGTTGGAAAGTCTGATTGATAAGTGAGGTTTTAGAATAAATTTCTATCTATTTCACTAGCTCAGGTAAAAAAGTGTTTCTTCCCACTCCCTTCCTAGACCAGGAATAATTACTATCTGCTATAATATTAGTATTATAATTAATTACTGAAACTTGTGAGTTGATCAATGGGCTGAGACCTCTGTCATATCCAGCTTCAATAACTCATGACTGCTTCTTCTCAGAAGCAGGGACTTGCAAGGAAGGCAATGCTCTTTCTTATGTTGGTGGATAGAGGACCCGGAGGAGGATGGATAGAGGCCAAGAAGGGAGACAGTCAGCAGGCTTGCAGACACTTTACATCAAAATGGAGCTGGAAAATTACCACCGTACAATCCCTCAAGCAAGTCTGAGATCAGAAAGATCTACCGGAAAAGAAAGTGAGACTGCATCCTTAGGTTGTGTAAGTAGATCTGGCATTATGAAGATGTCTCGTTAAGTTGTCACTCAAGCTTAGAGGAAAGCTCTACTAAAAACTTTTTAGATATGCTTCTCATAAACTCTAAACTGGTCCATGTTGTGTTAGCTCCTTTTATTGGTTTGTTTTCCACGTTAAATTGTTTAATAAGCACAGCACTTTGAAAATATGCAGAGCTGCACTTTTTTTGTCTGATTCTTGTGGTTTCATAATCAAGCTTGGAATACTAGCAGTCAGCTAGAAGGTGGCTTGCCGGAGGAACTAGTTTGAAATGAAGTACGTAGCCTTACATCTCTCAGCTACTGAATTGTAACTACCCTTGACATAAGTAAGCAAAAGTACAAATCGCTGTTAGTGTTACACCAACCATAGCTGTTCTTGGGGGATTATGGGAAGTGATGCAGTGTTCATCTAGTTTCCTCTATATTTGTTTAGGACCTGGTAGTTGGCATATTTGCTGGCAGTCTTAACAGAGGCCTGAGGGCTTAAATCTTAGTGCCTAGGCCAGCATAAAGAAATAGTCACTGCCCCTCATACTGGGAGCTCTGACTGCAGAGATATCAAATCAACTGGTGCCTTTAAAGCATACTGGGACTACTAAAAAGACAGGTTCTTAGATGACCACTAACTCCTGTGCTTCTCTCCCTCTGATGTCTGCTGCTATTTCATTTTAATTGCCTTTATGGAAAAAAATGCAAAGGGTTGGAGGACAGAGGAAACATTCATGTAAGGTTGCTTTCTGATTCATAGAGCTACCCCACAGAGGTAGAGAGAAGATAAGAATTTTTCAGATGCTTTAAAAAGCTTGCAAATTCATTGCCGTAAAGGTGCTGTTTAGGCCATGGATTTACTGACATGTGTGTACGTACGTGCATGCATGCACAATGAATGTGTGCTCATGCAGTAAATTTATCCTGAAGTGCTTTAGGAAGGTGTTCTTAAAATACAATCCTTGCCTAAACCTAGTGCTGAGAAATAATGGTATTTGACTCCTACCTAAAGTTTTTTTTCTCTGGATTTCCCACTCTCTCTCTGAGAATCAGATCCTCAGCACTGAGGGATTAAAGTCTCACACTGTAACATTCATCCTTCTTGGTGAATGAACAACGTGATTAAGGTACGTGGGGAAGTGGAGTGACAGTAGCAAGTTCCATAGGTACAAACCCCCTCAGGGATTGTGCTGCAATATACAATGATTTATTTGGCAGCTATTTGCATGCAACAAATGCCTGCGAACATTTCTCTGGAACTCTGGACAATTTCTGTAATGGAGGAAGCAGAAGAAGGCTCATCTGGGAGAGGAGCAGCGTTTCTTCCAGCCACTACACAGGCATCATAAAATAGGAGCAGGTGGAGTGAGGGGCTAGCATGTTCTACATGTGTTTTGTGTCCCATACAAGAAATAGCATATCCAGTCCTGTACACCATGGTGTGATAACAACAGTCAACACACAATGTATTACAGATGAGGCACTGGTGATTAGCTAGTGCAGACTAACTTGTGTCCAGCCAGCACAGTCCTCGATTAGGTGCAAGACCTTGCTGCTCCAGAGTGAATATTTTTTTTTCTGGGAGCTTGCTGTTGGCTGAAGACTACTTTGCAAAATCCACTTATGAATTGTAATTTCTCTTTCCTCTTTGCACTTTTCCTGTAGGGCTCATCACCTCACAGATTTTGCTGTGTACATTTTTTCAGCATTCCTGTTAGAGAAAAGAGTGCTGCTCTCCTTGTTTTGCAGAAGGGGAATGAAGGCACTGGAAGAGTGAGAGCCTCATCCATGGAGGGACCAAAGTTTCCAAACGGGGCTTTGGTATCTTAGTCCAAAACCTAGATACTAAGAAATTCTGCTCAGCTACTGCTTTAAGTCTGTAGCTGCCTAAGTTCTTGACATTTGGGTTTTTCAGGAACTTAATTCTGCATCTGGGCATTCCAGAAGCACCTCAGCCTTGACAGTCTGAGCAGTGCAAAGCCTCTTTCATGCTTCAGCTTTGTTTGTATCCATAAATGAGGTGTTCCTTCTGTTTTCTTGCCCGAGGGGCTCAATCCACTAAATGTTCTACCAACATACCAACTCAAATGGATTCTGCACAAAATATAATTGCTGTCTACCTCTCCATCTCCTCATCCTCCTCCCCTCACCCCGGTGGCTAAGCATCTGTGTTGGCTGTGTGAGAAATCTAGCATCAGATCCGCTTGATACCTAAAGCCATTCAGAGCCATATCTTTGATGAAGAATGGAACAACTTACAAGATGGGCTGAAACTGTGTTCTTCTCTCAGAAGAATAGCCTAGAGGGAGAAGGTCAAAACCACCTGTGAAATAAGGCACATGAATCCCATCAGGTGGAAGGCAATGAGCCCAGTCCTCCCAGATTTTGGTGGCTCATGTTGTCAAAACTCTAATGGAGTTATGAAAGAAGCAGTGACCTCTTCTTGGATTTTGAATCAAAATGTTTAGACAGCTACTCTGGGGAGAGCATTCAGGGAGAGCACTCTTGAGTATCCTTGAGTGAGGAGCCTGAGGCGCAGAGGGGAGAAGCATCTCCATTTGGAGACACCAGCATAGATCCTAAAATATGCAGAGCTGCATCAGCATAGTAGTGTTCTGGAGTTGTTCTCCTCTTCCTATGAACAATATCATAATATTGGAATAGCTAAAGTGGCAGCATTATGAAAATGGATGGTGGCCTGAGAAAAGATTTATTGTGATGCTGAGAAAGTCTGGCTAGAGGGCAGTGACAATGAAAGTCTGGTCCAAGAGATTTTTAACAGCAAGCAAGACTGGCAAAGTTTCTCTTCTGCTTCCAGAGATGTGGGGTCAAATTTATGCTTTGATTAAAATCAATTACATTTCAAAGTGAGATAAAGATAAACTGTTGTGGATAAATTGCCACAGATAACTTCAAGATACAGTCTGTGGGCCGAATTCTATTCTCTCATGGGGTTTCTGGCTCCACATGCTTTGGCCAGTTTTCTATTTGCATGATTTCAGTTCCCTTTTGTATGACTTCTTGGACTTTTCTCCACTGCTGCATGCAAGACACCAGGTAGCTACCAATATATATGTTCTGAATTAAAAACTGAAAAGATAATCCACAGCTAAAATAATGTATGTTTAATCAACTGTTCATTGGGGTATGAGATAAAAACTTTTTTTTTGACTGCCTAAATATGTAATTTCCTAGGAGAGCAGAAAGATGAGTTTTGGTCTCTTGCGCAATTTTTTGTTTTTTAAATCTGTCTAAGCATTTTGGAGGCGGAAACTTGGTCTGATCTCTCGGGTAAATACAATGCATTTTAGAACTAAACATAAAAAGATATACTAAAAAGTATTTTAAAGGAGAAGCCTGAGTGTACTAACAAGAGTTGGCAAGAATCAAGAAGGCCTGCGTGGCACTATCTTCTGTAATGATCAAAATGCTCTAACTATGGTTGAACTTCCTTTGCTCAGTGCCATCATTTCACTTGCCTTGAAAGAAGAACTGCAAGTGCTTGAATAAGTTATCAGAACATTTGTTTTAACAGAATCTCAAAGTGCCTTGCTATGTTATAGTGGAAATTTGCTTGCAAGTTCTTTCACTAGCTCTTCTCTGATGAACCCCAGTGCTCTCCTCTGACAACCCAGAGTGACAGTGCAATAGGGCAGTGGGCTGGGAGAAGCTGTACTAGGGTGATGGGAGATGCAATGAGTAAGCACAGTCATACTGTTGCTTGACTAGAGTTTCACCTGTTTGTGCTTTGTTTTTTACACACATTAGTGGCATAAAAATGTTTTTGAAACCTCTCTGGAAAGATGAATTAATTTTATTTCTTCTTCATTTTTTCTGTCTTTTCATGTCCTCCAAAATAACTACCTGGTGCACTGGCTAGGCAAATTGTTATTTAAACATATTTGTTTTGTCTCCGTATCTGTATTTGCCCTGTTACAGGCCAAATGGAAAGAACTGAACACACTTAGCTTCCATTTTCCTGTAAAACAACTGTCTATACTCTCTTACTAAATTCAGTGGACCTTCATTATGAATTGGTTCAACATTTAAAGCTTGGCTTAACAATTTTTTTGCTATTCAACAATATTTTGCTATTTTTTCTGTCTTTTTAGAAAACAGATACGAGGATTTTTATTAATGTGACAATTTGAGGAAGACTCTACAGTTTAAGAATTCTTTTTGATATTGGGACTACATTGAACTATATACTCCATATTTTGCTTCCAGGGAAAGGGAAGAGCTAGGAAACAATGTTAGGACCAGAATAAATGAACAAAAACTGGTCATGAATGCTTTGTGGCTAGAAACTAGAACAGAGTTTCTATCTACAAGATCTGTAAGTTTGGCTGAGTGAAATCTTTGGGTGTATCTCACTGAGCAGCTACTGTTGGACAGGGCTGCTGCTTCATGAGGGTCAGGGCTTCTTGAAGCTGTTTGCAAGAGCTTGATATGACTGTCACTGGCCTTTTTGCATCTAACCTTTAAAGCCAGTTTCTTGACAGAGAGTACCTATTTCTTGGCAGAGATAAAATGCCTCTGACATTAGCCACAAAATGAAGATGATTATTGCATTTCTGCTGGTGGACTGGCATGGTGTGGGTAATGTTAGCGGTGATGTCACCATTTCATTCAGGTGGGCTTCTTATTGTAGGTTGTCACAATTTGCCACTCAGAGAATACATGTAGACCTCTGTAAATCTTAGACAAAGTGAAATAAGACAAGCTCCAAGAGGTTGTTCTGTATTTACAGACGAAGTCAAACTCTTTACTTTCTTCCTCTAGTGTGGTGGAGCTTTTGTGAAAAATCTCATGCTTTCCTGTTTGGGTCTGGGGGTCATCAGTATGTTTTGATGTTTCCTTTGAAAGAAAACCAGATCCTATGAATAAAAGGTATACTTTGAAAATCTGATGCTAAAATGCAGAAAGAAAGCATGTGGCAAAAGGGATTCTTCACTAAAATTAAAAGTGGCTATGTGACAATCATTTCAGTGACAGTCTAAGCAGCATTATGCCAAAAATTGAAAAGGGCCTTGTTAACTTGGGATGAGGCACTGTTTTGAAAGGAGGAAATAACCAGCAAGAAACTGGATGGAGTTGAAGTCACGTAGGATCGTATTACAAGGAAAATGTAGAAGTCCATGCATAGACACCTGCCTAAGTGGATGCAGATAATGCCAGCAATAATTGCCAGATATTTTTACGTTTAAGATGCTCCGGGCTGTTTGAAGCAGGCTGAATTATTTGGGAAATCACTGAGGTCAAACATAGGCAAGAATATGGGTCAAGAAGTGCCTGTAGAGAGCTACCTGCCCAGGTGAGTGCCATCAAGTCCCCTCTCAGCCAGGTGGGCCATTAAGTTTGCAGCTTCTGATGTTGCCTGCTACACCTCTTTCTGCATGACAAACATTTTGGGACACAGTTTCTGTCATTTTAGAATTATGGCAGACACTGCAAGGGTCCTACTCTCTAGGGCTGTTTTGGTTACTTAAATAATTTTGGTTGTAGATTGTTTAAGAAGGGAATGTGTCCCCTCCTATGCAGAACTGTTACTCTGTGTGCGTGTGATGTGTAGGGGATCTGTATGGTTCCTGGGTTGTTGTAGACCATGTGTCATGCTGTCATAATTGATTTAACCTCACTAAGCATAACTGAGAACACCTGTTTTCTCTGAGTGATATTTTTTCTTCACATATGTCACAGCTATTCTCATTATTTACAATGTACTTTAGACCTTACATTTAATCACAGCATAAAAGTGCAAAAGTCTCTTTTCCACAAGAAACAAATATTTTTCATTATCTTGTTTTTTTAAATAATTTTATCATGTTTTTGACAGCTAAATAAATGGATTTTATTAAACAGGATTATGGGCTGAGATTATTTAGTATTCCTTTTTTATTATCTAGTGTAGCCTCTGCTGGGAGCTGTGAGTTTCTTTTCTTCATTTCCAACATTGATTCTTGCATTAGATGGTTACATTGAATAATTAATATACTTCCCGTGATTGATGATTTGCATGGCCTGAATATTAGGTTATCAATCATGACCCACTTGTTCTAATGTAATCGTATTGAAAACGTGTCAAAAGCTGTTTACCCAACAATGACAACAGGAGCTGTGATATTGAAGGTGCCTGATGCACTACAGCAGGAAATATCCTGGTTGAACATTCATAATGCAGAGATTATGAGTTTCTCAAATTGATGTAACAAAAGCCTGGAGCCCTTGGTGAGAGTTATCAGCTCCAATAAGAAAAGCCCTTTTTTCAGCTAGAAAATTGTACTGATTTCTTTGTCTTTTATCAGCTGCTTAGTGACTTTTTGAGCCTACAGTGTAAAGTAATTATGTTCTGTGCTGCACAGCATAAAGAAACTGCAAAAAAAAAAAAAGGAAAGTATTTTATTGAAAAAAGAAACAGCACTGCCTGTATCTGTTGTTACTGGAAGGAGAGAGCATTTTTAAGGTCTTGCTGCAGTTCACCTTCACTGGATTACTGCAAACACTGAAAAAGTGGGGTTTGTTCCTCTGGGAATCATTAAAGCAGAGCACCACATTTTAATACACGTTTCACTAGCAATATATTTCTTAGTTCATAGATGTTTCTGCAGACCATACTGGTTCCATATCAATACCCTGTTATTCTTTACCTCAGCCAACTACAATAACTCTCAGGTTTTAGTTGTGCAGATTAATGTCACTCTTTCTTTCCTTTTTCCTGTGACAACTCAGATTAACGTGGGTTCAGCTCCACAGACTTGTACTGATGGAAATACTTCCTGTGACCACAGCAGAATCTTAGAATCATAGAAT
>VZTO01009024.1:188284-205727 GCA_013400615.1 Syrrhaptes paradoxus | reverse complement strand
CTGTTGGGGTTTTTTTGTTTGGTTTTTTTGTTGTTCTTATTGTTGTTGGGGTTGTTGTGTCCCATCCCATCCTGTCCCCCGTTGAGTATCATGCTTACTCACTACCATTCCAAGTCTGTGACAAATGTAAGGCAACTGACAAATGAATAGCAAGGCACCTTACTTGAAATGCAGGCTGCAGAGATACTGGTGTGAAAGCAGACAATGCTTGATAATGTATGTCAACTGGAGACCCCTATGTGCCTCATGTAGCATTTAATACTTTCCACCTTGCCATCAAACGTAACAAAGCATTCGCTAAAGAACATTACATGCAAGAGAGTTTGTAATAAGATACTTAACACGGCAATGTTTTCTACAGTCTTTTACCAAGTTCTGTGTGATTTGTATTATCTAGGTTTAATCAGCTTGAGTCCAGCTATGAAGTGAATGGTAGCTCAAGCCTACCAAAGACAACTAGCGCTGGAGTAGGTGCTGACACGTAACGTACTGAGCACAGCTGGGTTAGGGTTTTTTTGTCTAATTTTTTTATTAAAAGAAAGCAGACATTTCAGAGTCAATATTTCAGTTTAACTGCAGATGAAGATTGTAGCTTAAAGAATTACAACACTATGAGTAATGCTAAAATGCATGTTATTGCTTAAGGCTTTGCATGAACACAGCAGAGGAACTTACCATTGTTATACCCAATATTGTAGGACTAACAAGAAAAAATGGAGCTCGAAAAATATGACTTCTTTCCCAGAAAGAGTAGAAAAGGTCTGTCCAGCAGACTATCCACAGTATTAAACCCAAAGCCTGCAATACAAAAGTGTATTTCACACAGATAAGGCAACACAATATACACATGAACACTAGATGTTATGTGTTAGTAGAAGAGGAAATATAATCACACCATCTCTTTTGGGCAATCCTACAGCATGGACAAAAGAGTAATTTGGCTTTACCTGTTGGATCCCCACTACAAGAGAGAAGTTTACAAATATTTAGTACCATATAATTCAGTGTATTATGAACCAGAAACCTGGTGAATCTCACACCTGATTAGCAGATTGCAGAGACAATAACTCTCCAATATACCATGCTATTACAGTCCCTCTTAAAACTTTTCCCTTATTCTACAGGGGAGAAAAAGTAAGAAAACACTAAGTACCTATTTCACAACAGAAGTGGAATAGAACACCTGGAGCAGCTCTAGAAATCTACGCTGTGTAATTTAAGAAGCTGACAGGATAATGAATATTTTTTCTTACTGAAATAAAGGCTTTGAGATTGAGTTGCCTCAAAATAGTTTTTCCAGCCGGTCTTAGAAAGGATTTGCATGCTTTTCTGCTATGGCAGAGTAAATTTTAGAAACCTTACTGTTAAAAGGGCAACAGAAACACATAAGGCTCAGAAATCAAACACAAGCCAAACAAGTTACCGCTGAAGTGTGCACACAGGCCAAGATTGATACTCAACAAAAATAGTGTTCTAAAACATAGCTGAAAATAAGATTCAAACTTACAGATAAACTTAATAAGTTCTGATTTTAAAAAGTCACATACCGTTTTGGCTTTGTTGAGGTTTGACATTTGTATGTATCCCCTGCCATGATGATGAAGGTATAGGTAGTACACTGGGAAGCAGGCCCACAGGTAAATGCAAGGAATCCAGACTAGGACTGTGTTCTGAAAACACTGGGTGAAGTCTGGATTTTCTGTGTACCATGTCAGATTCCAATCCTGGGGAGAGAAAACGTATTGAGTTAAAGAAAAAGCAAACACAGAACTTCAGTATTTAAAGAAAGGTATAGTCACTATCTGTCTTATTCTGTATCTCTTATCGTGTATTTATTTATACTTGTATTAAACTGATGCCATTCTGTGATGTTTTTTTTTTTACTGCACTTTTTGTAGCTCAGAAGTTCTAAACCTTCACAAGATTACATTAGTGTCACTTCTGTTGGTTATACAAAACTATCGCAACACCTAACTCCCTCAAATTTAATATTGGGATCTCTAACTGTACTTATCAGGATGTTTAACAGTATTAATCAAGGATTTTCACATTATCATTGCAGAAAAAAAACAACATGACAATGCTAGCTATCTCCCATTATAATCACTGTGCATGTATGCAGAAATATTCAGACACACCGCACTCACAAATTTCAGTGTGGAAACATCTGGCACACAGTAAAAGTGAACAGCACCAAACAACATCACTACTATTTGTAAACTAATTTCATAGCTCCCAAGCTGTCTGCAGCAAAACCAGTAATTCGTAACAACAGGGCATAGAGCTAAGTAAAAGGCTCACCCTTGCAGCTGTTTCCTACTCCACAACAGAAACTGGAAATCAATATAATTCAATGCTTTCCTATTTCAACACAATTCTCAAAAACAAGATGGTTCTCAAGAACCACCATACAATCAAATCAAAACTGACCCTTGCAGTAATAACAATGTGATGACCACTTCCATTACTGGTACAAGGCCATTTACAAGGACAGGCTATTTAGTTAAATGAACTTTCATGACATATTTATGATTGGTTTGAGCTAGTGAAGTCTCTGGCAGGAAATTTTACCTTAAAATTGCTGACTTTGCTGTATAGTTATCACAAGGGACACTTCCTCTCAAGTGCTGTAGATTTCTGACTTTCCAACAGAAGGAGGCAATACAGAGATATCCCTGCTGCAGACAGACTGCAGTATTCAACAGCCAAAGAAGCATAGCTCACAGGCTTCTGTTTAAAAGCCACACAGCCAAGAGTAGCAGTCTCGTGCCCAAAGGCTTGTTAACTATAGTGTCATTTTCAGTTGCAAAGCATTTTTTCAGATGGTTGCACAGCTTACAACTGCACAGAACACCAGTACTGCTACCAGGACATAGTGACAGTCAGCAATCCTTTTCCTCTATGAAAACCTGAGCTGGTCACAGAAATAAGTGTCTTTATCCACATTTTATAGATGAAGAAACAGAACCAAAAAGAGCTGTCGTGCTTGTTCCCTTTATTCCAACATCAAAGCTGGAAATAGATCCCACCGCTCAGAATCGCCACACTTTGATCCTGATTTGTCCCCGTCTTCCACTGATTAAACAGTTTCAAACAGAAAGACAAAAAAAGATCTAAAAAGAAACAGAGGATACAACTTGCAAAAATTTCAATTTGAGGCTAACCAGACATTATACTATCATAGAAGAGGTTTCCCTTTAAACTTGACCATTATGTATTAAGATGCTTTGTTGCCTTTTGAGTAAAATAACTTATTTTGAAAATTTAGAAACAAAAATATTTTCCTTCCCCACTTCCCTCTCAATTTCTGTCAGAACTAAGACTTCGTTCTTGGCTAGATACAACAGACAGTATGCACAGGACACACAGCTGTTATATTTTTCCTCTAGTTCCACAGCATTCTAAAAGTCCTTCTCACTTCATATGTTTGGTTTTTTTAAAAAAACTGACAAATTAAAATCTCTGAACTTAACACAACCAATTCAAGGAAATTAACATTGGTAGAGCATAAAAATGCCAATTATGTTATAGTGTGTCCGTATAGGGGTCAGGCAAGTTGTTCGTGACAAGGCAGCGGCTGTGAGACGCTGTGGGTGAGCCACATGCTTATTAAGTTCCCTGACTGCATAACATTATCAGAAATTTCAGCTGAGTCATCCTTACATTTAGCCACTGCACAAATGTTTTTGGCTTTCTGAGTCCCAGCTGCTCTGCTCCAGCAAAACTGCCAAGAAAAAGTCTCACAACTTGGCAGAACAGTTTACAATTCACAAATTAAGATACTTAATATGATTATACAAGTAAATTGACGGGATGTAATCAGCTTTACAATAAACAAACAAGAGCATTGACATCATTTTATTGAGTAAATTTTCTGAGATCTACACGCTGCTTGAGCAAGTTACTATCTCCTTTTTCAGGGTTTTTAAATGCTTGCTGTAAAGTGAATCAGGCAATTACCAGAAAGGACAGAGCAGGTAACGCACATGTCAGTGCCACGTGGCTAAATAAGAGAAACAGTGCTGTATGCGTGACTGCTATGCATATTGGGTGGAGGATACTCTAAAAGCGTGTAATCTTTCATCTGACTTCCATATTTGCAAGTTATCTGGAGGTGTTTCTGCACGAAAGGCAAGAGGGTATGATGCAATGGTACTTCAGGGTCAAGAACAGAAACTCAGGACTAACTTGAACAGCTCCAGCACCATCAGTGTATCTTCCTTCACATTTTTCCAGGATTTGATCCAGAGGCAGTTGATATCAGATAGGAGTTTACTTAGCTTAAATACACTATTCTTCTCTGTACAAGAGAAATGGCTACACACAGGTGATGTGCAGAACCCCCTTCAAATTTATGTTTCTTTCAGGTAACAAAAGGTCAGGAAAGCATGCATGAAGAGACAGATGTGCTATTTTTTTCCTGCTGATTCCCTAGGTGAAATTCTCTCGGGCTGTGTATGTTTGGTTTTTTTAAGCAGACCAGAACAGAGCTGCAGACCAAATACTTGCTTCTGAGCACCCGACGTCTACAGAAGATGCCTTTCGCCCAGGTTCACACAAGACGAGTTGCAGGCTCCCCTGCAGACTGACCAGACTGTCCATCAGCCACTGGTGTGTGTCTCCCAGTTAACACCTGCCCGAAAGGTGCCCAGGCCACTCTCCAGGGAACCAACATGCAGGACAGGACAGAAAACTGACAGATCACATCACACACAGGCTCCTGGTCTGAACTGAGATGTTAATGGCCTCAGTGGGCAAAGTCAAGAAGAACTCAATCCATTATAAAAGAAAGGCATACCTTAAGTTCTGCACAGAGGATACTACAGCTTTATGAGGTTCAGTCCCAGCTGGAAAACATGTCACTCTCATCATGAAACCAACATTTATTCATATTCAAATCACAATGCTGAGTTACCCAAGTCTAGACTAGTTCTGCCAGTTTCAAGTATGTGCTTCTCCTTTGCTTTATATAAAACCAGTTTCAGAAGGGTTTTTTCCCAGCACAAACCAAAATTCTTTACAGATCAATGCAGAAACATTAACTGAAACAGACCTTTGTATTTCACAGAAATTAATTAGCAAATTAATTTTCTCTGATTCAAGATTTAGAAACACTATTTTAGTAAACTGTATTAAAGCACTAAATTGCCCTATTTTCACATCTCAAAGATCAGTAACCATTTTCCCTCTCACTGATCAGCTAACCCTTCAACTCTGCAAGAGCCATCAAGTATCCACTCAGAGCCTACACAAACCAGCAGCCTCCTGCCACGAAGGACGAGAAGGAAAAATGGATTACATCTGTAGCTATTGTATTAATCCAGAAGCAGCCTTTACTTTAAGCTATGACTGCAGGAACCCCTAGGAGAAGAATCTGTGCGATACTTGTTCCTTTCTTGGTAGATAATGGGAGAGAAGAGATCCACTGGTGGCTTAGTTTTAGTCTAGTCCAGAAGAACCACATCTCAAATGTTAATTAGTTTCAGGTTGGGGTTTTTTTCCTCTAAAAATCCCTGGACAATTTTAAAGTTTCCCAGAATAACAAATGGGTACTTTTAAATTTATCCAACCTATTTTCTCAGCTTTCATTTCCATCACCAGCACTGTGGCTGAAAAAAACACCAGTCCACAGTTTCTCTGTCCGATAGCATGTTCTCTCTTATGGCACAAAAAGGCTTCCTATCACATTTGAAGGGAAACCTGTCTCCAAGAAGGGCACAAAAAATGCTTGACGTTCCCTAGAATCACGTGGATCTATTCACAGGTAAACCACTTATTTAACAGTGCATAAACCCTAGGAAAATAAAGAACTATTCTAATTCCTGTGTAAAATTTCAGGAACGGGCAAGATATAAACAATGGTATTAGGACTGTAAGACAAAGCTGCAACATGAAAGATCAGTCATTCTGCCTCTGCTGAGGGAAGACTATGCCTCCAGTGTGCCTAATGTGAGGAATAACAGTATTTGACACTGGACAGGACCTTGTGGCTGGCTGCCTCTCTCCCGGCAGCCAGGAAACGCTGTCAAGTGAGCAGCCAGCGGCCGCCTGTTCTCACATCAATAATCCCACTTGAGCCACAGCATATTTTAAAATTCTCACTGGCAGAAATGAAGAGAGCAGAATTGCTACAGTTTCATGCCTACTGTATGCAAGCGTGCTAGAGATACAGGCTGCCAACCACTCTGTTAAATCCACATGCATGAACCAGCTGCGACTGAAAAATGACTTAATGTACCTTACCACACACCTACATAAAAAATGAAATTACAAAACCACACTGGAATCTTAATATCACAGTCAACACTCCTTCAAATTGAGTTTGACACTGACATTGGTGTGTACCAACTACTTCAATATCACCCACAGAAAAACCATCTCCTTTGAATACCTGAATATGGTTTCTCAATCTTATTTTCCTAACAATAAAAAACATTTTTTTAATTTAGTGCAATGCTTACATTTAGTAGAACGCAAGTAATTAGCTCTCTCAGGCACTAACACTGTAATTGCAGCTGACAACTTTCATTATAATAGTATCATCGCTTTCTCATTGAAATGAAGACTTACAATCTGGCAGCTCTAGAGATCATATTAAAAAATTTCCTAGTGTAGCATCTATAAACTCATGAGCTGACTCAACCATTCTCCCTCCAATGCAACGAGGCCATCAGCCTTCAGCCTACACTATCTAGGAGAGCAAACTTCCCGCCTGTGTCTCTCCAGATAGGAGATTTGCCTGATCTAGCTGAGTCTACAGCCTCAGAAGAGCTACCAGCATCAGCCAACAACGAAGAGGGTGGGGCATGGGTGCAGAAAAGGAACTCTCCCTTTAAGGCTGCTTTACAAGAACTCTGACCTTGTTTTAAAAGTCCCTGATACCACCATTATTCATCAAAACCATTATTAAAACAGTGACATTGTTGACCACACTAAAAATTAAGGAAAACAATGAACTACAAAGTGATACAGATTTTACAGTATGTTAGAAGGCGATCTGCTTTTCAGTGATGAACTTAAAAGAGCTCTCCAAAGTTACCCAGCTTGACAAGTAAGTTTTATTCAATTTAACTTTAGAAATTTCGAAGAAAGACCGAAATAATGTTCTCAAAACACTGTAAATACAGCATCTTTATTCTGTTATTCAGAGTCTGGAGTCAAGATCATGAAGCATGCTGAAGCTCACCATTTCTCTAAGAGCACATTTAGAACAGAGCCTACAACAAGCACAATCAAACACAATCTTCACTTTCCTCTCATCTGCCCTGCTGTGCCTACTGTTCAGGCTAAATCACAAGAGGTGACAGGCTGATAAAACAAGCAGCACATATTCATACCAAACAAATATGCCAGAACTCCCACAAAAAGCAGCAGAAACTCTCACACCTGTATCTCTCCTGTCTGCTCAGCAATATTCACAGGAACAAGCAGCAGACCTAACAGTGGCAGACAAGGCACTAAATGAGATATGTCACACTATAAGCAACCATCACAAACTTCCTATTTACATGTTTAAAAGTCCTTTAAAAATACTATGCATATTATATTGAAATTATTTTGGAAAAAGTACTACTTGGATTAAAGGATCCAATGGCTCCAGAATCAATGCCAGATGAAGCAGTATAATACACAAGGACAAAAATACCTTCCCACCCTAGCTGACATAATTTCCTCTAGGTTTTTTTTTTTTCTTAATACACAGGGAGTTACCCAAAATGCATGGATCTCGCCTGTGACCCAATGTAGTTGTTCTTCTTGCAATTTAAGTTACTTCAGAACGTACAAGTAAAAGGGTACCTTTGCTGTGATGCACAAAGTGAGCTCATGCTGCATTTAAATAAAGCTTTCAATACACTGTCAATTCCTCTGAAGGCCTATACTACCTACATTAAATTAATGGTTTACTGGTTTATTGTATTAGCCTAGGGCGTACTCTGTAAATAGGAAGTAGAAGAAAAATTGAAAACACTTGTACAGATTTTACAATATCATCTTTCCAACAGCTACTTCCCATGCTTAATGAAAGACAGCCAGGAGGGATTTTTTTTATTTTTAGAACACACAAACCCATGATTCTACTAAAAAGTGAAAGCCACACAACCACATACTTGATCTCATTCTCAGACCTCCAAAGACTCTAAAAACTGCTTCTGCAAGGAGAAATTACAGACCTGTGCTCCTGCACAGAACTATACCACTTACCACAAGCAGCTGAACAAACGAACAGAGCGTGCCAGACTGATGATTCGGGAAGAGACTTCAGGACTTCCCTTCATGGTCACATTTGAGGTGGGGTGCCCATATCCCCACAAAGTTTTCAGACATTTCTTCAGGTCAGTAACAGCCCAATTAGATCAACAAGTTTCTGCCTTTTTTTTCCCTTCTACTGCCACAAAGGTGAAATAAGAAATACTAATGGTAACTACCAAATTGGGATGTAAGAAGTAAATTCAGATCTCCAGCTCTCATGGAGATCACATTCACCCACGGAAAAACCACAGTTTTGGGGGTTTTGTTTGTTGGATTTTTGTTTTGTTTGGGGTTTTCTTGTTGTTTTGGGGGGTTGGAGGGGGGATTTTTTGGGGGGTTTTTGTTTTTTTTAATTACTACAGGAGGACTAAACCTACCAGGCAATTGAGGATATTCTCCTCTTACTTGATGCTAGAGTCTTGAAGGGGAGGGGTGTTCACCAAACAGTGAAAACACAAAACATTTTCCCTCAAAATATGAATGGAACAAAACTACTGCTATTACATCTGAAGTCTATTCCTTAACACACTAGTAATAGTCAGGGAAGATAACAGTTTAGCAAAAGTTTGAAAAATACAGGTCTTCAATTAAGATTTTGATGTACAAGTCTTGTGTCTGAATAAAAAGCCTTAAATCATTCACAAGCAAGCCTCCTAGCCCAGCCTCCCAAAATACCGCATCAGATTGAGACCTCAGATGGAGGAAGAGACCATGCCCCTTCTTCTTCCTTTGTTTCAAAAGAATTCTGAAATCTAAACTTTATCCTGGTAGTCTTTTAACATTGTCACAAGATTAGATTGTCAGAGCAAGGGAGGGAATGCTAAAAAAAATAATTATCACATAATAAACAGGGATCCTAAAATTTTTAAACAATTTATATAAAGAAGATTTGGGGAAAAAAATATCAGGAAGTGTTTCTAGCGACAGGGAAACACCCTTAATTTTTTATAATGTTTTCTATTAGAAATGGTTTTAGCAAGATTAAGTTCTCAATAGTATGATTTACATAACGCTGATTTGACTTGTTAACACAGCCAAGAAAAAGCCTCTCCCTTCCAACAGCTGGTCCTAAACTTACATCCGGTGTCCGCACCTCCTGGTATTTCCTAATGTTTACAAAGAGTTTAAATCCTTTGTTATAAACAGCACTGCATCAGCTGAAACTGTGTGTAAAATGACAAGAAAAAAGCATGCTTTGCCTTTGTTCCCCTTTAGCCTATAATCAGAAGCTGGTGCTAACAAGCTGCCAGAGAAAGGAGCACCTGCAGCTGTGGAACTTACAAGAGCCGATCTTTGTAATCCAAGAAGCTAAAAGCCAATGAACTATAGCAATTTTGTGTGTCAGGGAAACATATAACAGATTATGTCAACACTTGCAAAATTAAAATGTTTAGCCTCTTTCTACAGCAGCAGCAGCATTTCTCTTCTGTGTCATATCTGCAAGTACCATGAGATAACATTTGGCTGTACGACAACAAAATATTTACCACTCAGAGTTTCAGAATCAACAGGATTGTTTTTGCCCTTCTGTAAAGCTTTTCACTTGAATCACTATTACTTAAAAGGATACAGGAAAAAGATTCCTGCTTTCATCTCCTTTTCACACCAAAACCAGGACTTCTGCTTAATAATGCAACAGCCTCTATATATTGAGTTCAAATCACCGTGACTAGTTTGAACACACCTGGGTAATAACCTTAAAAAGGGACTAAGATAACATCTTAAATTGGGATAAGCTGTATCCAAAGCCACCGCAGATGCAAACAGTGAGAAAACAGTAATGCACGGAATTCTGACTCTATTAAAAGTAAGCAAAAGGTCAGTATTCGGCTGTAGGCTTTTTAGAGATGTGACCCGGAATGACTTCAGTGCAACCCCAGTTAACCTTCACTTAGTCCCAGTATAGCACAGTGTTTCAATGTAAACTGCATTGTAATTGCATGGACCAGCACAAGTTATTCAGGCATTTTGCTGGGTGTTTTTCCTCGTTTAACTTCTCTGAGCAACCCTGAACTGACAGCTGTAAAATGACAGGTCATCTGTTAAGAAAATCCCCAGCAACAACAGAACATCAGGGTTCATTTTCCTGCATTTCCCCTAAACTGATCTATTCCGGTTTAAGAGACATAAATTTAATTTCCAATATAGGTTTAATTTCTATGCGATTTAGACCCTTGTTCACATGACCAACAAAGATGTTTTACAGGTTCAAACAAGAGGAAGCTGGCAAATAAGGCTCTGTCTTTCATCGCTAAAAACCCCAATGACAACCAAGCCATGAGAATCAGGCAATCAGCTGTTAATAAAGGCACTGTCTTGTGTAAAGGTTTTCCTGTTCAACACTACTGCTGCTCCTTATCTGTTCCAAATGCTGTCCACATATGACCTTCCTATGTCAGCAAATATAAGTAGTTTTCTGATCTACATGCTCTTTTAAACTCTCAAAACCTACCTGGTCACAAATGCATTCATCAACTTCATACCTTTACCATTGAAGGAAGAGTCTAAACTCGTAACTTTCATCAAGCCCACTTAGCACCTCAAACTCCCTCCCTAGCTCTCCCACAAACACTCAAAAAACAGTGAAGACATATTTTACAGTGCAAAAAGCTCCAGGGTTCCAAGATGCATGCTAATTTTTTGCTTATCTAATGCATCAAAGCATAAGCCACAGAACTTCAGAACATGAAATTACTCCTCACATAAAAAGTTTGGTTTTCCTTCATAAGTCTATTTCAGGAAAACTATGAGTGTCCCAGTGTCCTCATAAACAATATAAGCATAGCAGCTGTTCACCTCACACAGTATCACTTTGCAAATGTCAGCTAATCATTATAATGAATTAAAGAATATTTTTTTTTCCTTAATAAAATCCTATCAACCCACACTATAGTCTTAGAAGATCCTGACATGTCTGCAACCAGTTGAGGGAGGCTGGTGGATCTTCCCTAGCTACAAACATCAACCCAAGCACAAAACATAATGTCTTTGGATCAACACTCAAGAAAATACACTCCTTTAAGGCAGACAAAACATGTCTGAAAGCCTCAGATAGAACTCTACACAACAGCAAGGGAAGCAGAGCCCAATCCCACCCAGTTGGTCCCTGGATTTTGTGTGCAAGGCTCTGCCTCACCTTTTATCATCCATCCTGTTTATCTCCTGTAGTTTGGTTCCACACGAAGAGCAGCTAAACCCAGAACAGTGTGTGGATGCAATTTCTTTACTGAGAAAGAAGCATCACAAAAGCTTTCTGCAGCAACAGGAAAGAAACAGCCCTTACAGAAGCAGACACAGCTTGAATCATTACAGGACTCTCATTCTCAAAACAAAAGAGAGAAGATGAAAACTTGCTTTTCTCCTATAAGTGAATGGAATTGCTTGCTTTCAATCCTTCCTCAATAACCAAAAGCCCAACTAGAAAAATGTGGGGAAAATATTCCAATTAAGTTCCCACTGAGATAAAGAATTAGCATTAACTTCTATCTAAATTAATTTTAAGAAACACAGTGTCTTTGCCTGTGAAGAACATGATATGAACTTACATAAATAAGCCATTTCTCTCACATTCCCTTCTTAAGTAGGAACCTCAAAAGTTTCAGATTCTATCTGACTTACAAGCATCCTCTGATGAATGAATAACTGAGACGCCCTGTAAAACCTGGCCGAGCACTTGAGGAGGGACTGTAAGGAACACCTCATTTGAACTCACTTTTTCTTTCGTATCTCCTCTACTTTTTCATAAAAGCCCTATTGGGGGTTAACCTTGAAAACTCAAAAGTGTCACTAAAACTCTTAACCACTTCCTTTAGCAATTTCAATCATGAAAATGCTCCTCTAGCTGTGATACTGAATAATTTACAAGCCCTGAAAAACCGAAACTACCCCAAAACTTTATACAACAGAAAGGAAAACCAGCAGACTATTTCAAAATGTAACTGCACTGAGACCACCTATTGTGAGAGTGTGCCTATATCCATACAGCTAGGTCAGCAGGCCAAAGCATACAGTAAGTTCCAGATCTGTCTTGACACTTATCCTGGTTACCTAAACTGAAAGAGTTCCTCACCCCACTTTTTTCTTTCTTTTTCCCCTCCACTGTTTATTGAAGCAAGGCAGTCTNCCTAAACTGATCTATTCCGGTTTAAGAGAGATAAATTTAATTTCCAATATAGGTTTAATTTCTATGCAATTTAGACCCTTGTTCACATGACCAACAAAGATGTTTTACAGGTTCAAACAAGAGGAAGCTGGCAAATAAGGCTCTGTCTTTCATCGCTAAAAACCCCAATGACAACCAAGCCATGAGAATCAGGCAATCAGCTGTTAATAAAGGCACTGTCTTGTGTAAAGGTTTTCCTGTTCAACACTACTGCTGCTCCTTATCTGTTCCAAATGCTGTCCACATATGACCTTCCTATGTCAGCAAATATAAGTAGTTTTCTGATCTGCATGCTCTTTTAAACTCTCAAAACCTACCTGGTCACAAATGCATTCATCAACTTCATACCTTTACCATTGAAGGAAGAGTCTAAACTCGTAACTTTCATCAAGCCCACTTAGCACCTCAAACTCCCTCCCTAGCTCTCCCACAAACACTCAAAAAACAGTGAAGACATATTTTACAGTGCAAAAAGCTCCAGGGTTCCAAGATGCATGCTAATTTTTTGCTTATCTAATGCATCAAAGCATAAGCCACAGAACTTCAGAACATGAAATTACTCCTCACATAAAAAGTTTGGTTTTCCTTCATAAGTCTATTTCAGGAAAACTATGAGTGTCCCAGTGTCCTCATAAACAATATAAGCATAGCAGCTGTTCACCTCACACAGTATCACTTTGCAAATGTCAGCTAATCATTATAATGAATTAAAGAATATTTTTTTTTTTTTAATAAAATCCTATCAACCCACACTATAGTCTTAGAAGATCCTGACATGTCTGCAACCAGTTGAGGGAGGCTGGTGGATCTTCCCTAGCTACAAACATCAACCCAAGTACAAAACATAATGTCTTTGGATCAGCACTCAAGAAAATACACTCCTTTAAGGCTTTAAGACAAAACATGTCTGAAAGCCTCAGATAGAACTCTACACAACAGCAAGGGAAGCAGAGCCCAATCCCACCCAGTTGGTCCCTGGATTTTGTGTGCAAGGCTCTGCCTCACCTTTTATCATCCATCCTGTTTATCTCCTGTAGTTTGGTTCCACACGAAGAGCAGCTAAACCCAGAACAGTGTGTGGATGCAATTTCTTTACTGAGAAAGAAGCATCACAAAAGCTTTCTGCAGCAACAGGAAAGAAACAGCCCTTACAGAAGCAGACACAGCTTGAATCATTACAGGACTCTCATTCTCAAAACAAAAGAGAGAAGATGAAAACTTGCTTTTCTCCTATAAGTGAATGGAATTGCTTGCTTTCAATCCTTCCTCAATAACCAAAAGCCCAACTAGAAAAATGTGGGGAAAATATTCCAATTAAGTTCCCACTGAGATAAAGAATTAGCATTAACTTCTATCTAAATTAATTTTAAGAAACACAGTGTCTTTGCCTGTGAAGAACATGATATGAACTTATATAAATAAGCCATTTCTCTCACATTCCCTTCTTAAGTAGGAACCTCAAAAGTTTCAGATTCTATCTGACTTACAAGCATCCTCTGATGAATGAATAACTGAGACGCCCTGTAAAACCTGGCCGAGCACTTGAGGAGGGACTGTAAGGAACACCTCATTTGAACTCACTTTTTCTTTCGTATCTCCTCTACTTTTTCATAAAAGCCCTATTGGGGGTTAACCTTGAAAACTCAAAAGTGTCACTAAAACTCTTAACCACTTCCTTTAGCAATTTCAATCATGAAAATGCTCCTCTAGCTGTGATACTGAATAATTTACAAGCCCTGAAAAACCGAAACTACCCCAAAACTTTATACAACAGAAAGGAAAACCAGCAGACTATTTCAAAATGTAACTGCACTGAGACCACCTATTGTGAGAGTGTGCCTATATCCATACAGCTAGGTCAGCAGGCCAAAGCATACAGTAAGTTCCAGATCTGTCTTGACACATCCTGGTTACCTAAACTGAAAGAGTTCCTCACCCCACTTTTTTCTTTCTTTTTCCCCTCCACTGTTTATTGAAGCAAGGCAGACTGTACTCATACACAAGTGATATTCCAGGCAAAGCTATCTCAGCACGTCAGGTCACAAAGTTTTCCAGTTTAAACTGGCCCTTAAAGTCGCTGAACTGAAATGCAAGTGTTGCCCCTAGCCCATTAGGTTTTTTTAAAGCTTTTACTGTCATCAACAGCTATTCTATTAGTAACTTTATCTTACACAGCTGCACCTTTCTTTATATGGATGAGATGCTCGTTCTGAGATAGTGATGCTAGAGATCGCAAGGATGAAACAGTACCTTTCCAAAAAGGGAGTCTGCTTCAAAGGAAGCAAGAAACAGTAAAGTTCTGTAAGCAAATCTGGTTGTAGTGCAGTTAATATGCCAAGTGGGGGCACAGAGATAGGTTAAACAGTGAGGGGGAAAAAAGTAGCTAAGAAGAAGAAAACAAACTTGCTTGGGGTGTTGACCTTTCAGAGTAAGTATTAAATAAAACCAATCTGTTTAATTCTTAGACTAGAACTTTCAACAATAACATTCCTTGGGTGTGTAAACAAGAAAAATCCTGGCCAGCAAAGCTTAAGAAGATTAGCATACAGTCTTTAAGGGTCCATTAGGTCCTTTCAAACTGCAGAGTCTCCCCCACAATTTAAAACTGAGTTGCCCCTTGATAAAAAACACATCTCTTCCTTGAAGCTGAGTTTGCCAGTGGCAGGCAATTCTCCTGCTCCGCTAGCAAGGCTTCAGCACCAACCAGAACAGCTGATGCAGCCATACAGTTCACCACAAGAATGCAGTAACACGTGCCACCAGATATCTAGCCATCACTCAGCTCTGAGAAGTGGAAGAGTGCAGTCCCCAAGACAAGGAGGACAATAGCACACACACAGGTGACACCCAGAAGCCCAGTGAAACACTGCATATACACAGGTATTTTCTGAAAATCCATTACAACTTCAGCTTCAGATAGTAGCAACAATGGAAATACCAGAAAATGAGGCAGACAAAGTACCCATAACCAACTAGCATTACTACCCTCCCCACCACCAGAAACAATGCAACAGCAAAGTGGATAGTGTTGTTGATGAGGACAAGTTCAGCAAGGNTACTACCCTCCCCACCACCAGAAATAATGCAACAGCAAAGTGTTCAGCAAGGAAGAAGAGTTTTCAAGACACATCTTACACCAACTGGAATTCATAATTGCTCTTTTGCAGGATTAGAAGAATCCAGAAATCAAACAACCACACCCACAGGATCTTTAGCTGGAAGAAATGAAAGGCAGACTCCACGTGATTTGGAGAAGGATGACAAATCACAAAACCATCTATATTTTTGGGAACCAATGCAACTAGTGAAAAAAAATTTATGGAGTAGTTATGACACACCAGAAATATCAGAAACGCCTGTAGTATATACAGGAATTGTAAGTGCTTTCATAATAAAAGAATCTGCTATCAGAAATCCTATACTAACTAGTTGTTTCCAACATCCTAAGCATAGTTCCCACTGAAACATCAGGTACAACCTGATGTTTCAATTCCACAGTTCAAAGAACTGTCAGCGCTTTTCCACAAAACTATTACTCTCTCAAGTCAGTTTTTGCATTAACTGAACTCAGAAACACATATTCTCTAAAGCTCTTAAAATAAAGTGTCTCATTCTAGGAGGGGAAAAATTTGATGACTACTCATAATTTAGCCGCTTCTGGGAAACCTGGAAATTAAGTGAAAAGAGATATAAACAATGTAACAGCAGGTTAACAGGATCACTTTTGATCAGTTGGAAAAGCCAAATATCTTAAAGTTTTAATCATTTTAATATTTGCTAAGTAATATTTTAAAGGTTCTTGCAATAAATTGTACAACAGCATTTGTTGAGACATCCTTTTTTTTACTAGTAAGGCAGCTCATTAGCTCAATATTATTTAGTAAATATCCGACGAATATGTGAGAAGTTCTTTGAACAGTCTAAGAAAATCCACATTTTCCTCTTAGCCCTATGGTGCCTTCACTAGCTCTCACCCCCTTTTTTTCAACTTCCAGCTCTTTCTCCTCCCTTCCTCCACAAAAACCTCCTTCTCCATGCGACCTGTTTCCTGCTCAGAAGAGTTTTCACCACCTGCCTTCCCAGGGGACTCACTGCTGTGAGCACCTGCGTGCCTTTGCAGAGGAACCCCGAGTCTCAGCTGAGCAGGACCCACACTGCAACGTCTCCAGGCCACTCACTTTTGCATTGCTGGTTTCCAGTGCACCCACAGCGGGCTCAGCTCGCCGCTCTTCACTAAGAAGACTGAAAATATCGCTATGCAAACACGCGATACTGCTGCTAGTCTGCAGAAAGCGTCTCTTTGGCCTCCTTCAGAGGACAGCACACCATCCTTCAGAAGACGGCAGCAGTCAGTCACCGTTATTGTTATCACCCGCACAGCCCCAGTAACGCAGACGAGCGGCCAAACGCGGCAGGCAGAGACTGCCCCGGCCACTCGAGATCTCGTCTCCAGCCTCCCAGGCAAGCACTCACCAGTTCCCCCTTCCAAGCACTTCCTTGCCGGAAACCCTGCACACGAGGCATGCCGGCTGCCCCTCTGCGACCCGGCACGGGGACATCGCGCCCAGACGGAGACCCACGAGACCCGGCAACGGCCAGCGCGGTTGGCGGCAACGGCCGGGACGCGCCGCAGCCCCTCCGCGCCCTGCCCAAGGTCAGCGCCGGCACCGGAGGCTCCCGCTCCCTGGGCGCGGCCTCCTTGGGCTCCGGCCGGCCCACGACCATCCCCGTCCCACCCGGCGCCCCGCCATCGCTCAGTGCCGGCACCGGCAGCCACCGCGGAGCCGAGACCCCTTGGCCCCATCCCGCCGCTCACCCAGAAGGGCTCGTAGGCGTCCGCGCTGCAGAAGCTCGCGATCCCCATGGGGCGAGGCGACCGCGGTCTCCCGCGGCTGCGCTGCGCTTCCCCCTCCGCACCTCTCCGTGCCCGGGCGGCGGCGGGCGGAGACGAGCCGGCAGCGCCAGCGCGGCGCCCTGATTGGCTCCGCGGTCACGGGGATGCCGAGCCCCGGCGGCGCCGCCGCCCGCGCC
>VZTO01009024.1:173647-188204 GCA_013400615.1 Syrrhaptes paradoxus | reverse complement strand
GGGCGGGGGAAGGTGGCGGCGCGCTGCGCAGCCCGGGGCGTCCCGGCGGGGTTACGGGCGGCGGTGGCGGCAGGGGCTGCGGCGTCCCGCGGGGCGCCCACCAGCTCCACACACGGCCCCATCCGGGCGAAAGACGCACCCAGGAGGCTGCGAGCTCGGCCAGAGCCCGACACGTGCCTTTGTTCTACACCGAAATCCCCCGCGCCCCTGTCAGAGTGACCGGGGCGGAAGCATTGCCCCCCCCGCGCACCTCCGCCTCGCCTCCCTGCCCGTGTCTGCAGAGCCGCTAACGCCCGCCTGCCCCCAGCAGCTTTCCGGGTCCCGCATCTCCCACCCGCACCGCACCTGTTGGCCGGGATGGACCAGAGCCACCGGCGGGCATCACGGCAGCGCCCTTCCCGTGACACTGTCCGGCCCCTGCGCACCGGGACCCCACGCGCAGGCCCCGTGGGAGGCACCGGGCCCCGAGGGGGAGAGCCAGGGCAGCACCTCGGGAAGAGCACCGTGGAAGCCTAGGCTCACCTTCAAATATTTCACTTTTCAACGTGAATCAGTTAAACTGGTTTCAAAGCCCTGAACTAGTTCAAATTGACTAGTGTGAACTGAAACTGAACCAAAAGGACTTAATCCACAATCAAGTTTCTTTCTTCTTCTTCATACTTAATAGCTGAAACAACTGTGCAGCCCCTGTGGTTGCATTTGGTTGTGTCTCACTCCAATCTTCCCCCTATGTAAAGTGCACTGGTTAACCCACAGACAGTAACCATGCTCAGCCGACCATCTAACCTGCTAGAACAGACCAGCTGGAGAATGGATGCTGCATATGTAGGAATGGCATTATACACTGCAGGAAAAAGCAGGATGGTTACATACTACCCTACCGTAACATCTGAAAGCTTTAATCACATGAGTCACATAAAGAACCTCAATTTAAAATGCTCTTTGGCACCCAGAGCACTTACAGTAACAGACAAACCCATTACAAGTGAGAGAGGTCTCATTGTCTAATTTATAACTAAAAAGGAACCATCACACCTGCAAAAAAACATAACAGAGATTGCTCTTTCCTCACCTGCACACCTTCACTGCAGTTTGAGGGCTGTGCTTGGTCATCACCGGCAGTGGCCAGACTGCCCATCCAACTGTGGCATTTCTGGTCTGTGTCCATGGCTCTCTCACCCTCGGGGTGTCATGTGAAGGAGCAGCAGCAGCAGACTTCAGCCCACATTGAGGTCACATCTTCCTGATGAACTGAGCAGAATTATCACAGAACAATCACACAAATCAGGTGTCAGAAGCTATACAAGTTTGTGTCAGTTTAACCCATACCTTAGTTCATACCATGTTAAAATCCTTATAGTATTGCAAGAAAACAGCTAAATGCTGAACCCCGATTCCCATTATTTTCATTAAGAATATATCTGTCTTGTTTTGCGTGCTCTCTACATTAATCTTAAGAATCATATTAAATACCTTGGTGGGTTGTTTTTTGCTGTCTCAACGCTCATTCCGACTCCTGTTGAAAAAGTTACATGACAGCCTGCAACGTGTTATCCTACTGCCCCTCAGCTAAAAGGAATAAGTTTTTTCTCCTGGCTGCTCTGCAGCACATATAATAACTCTGACAATTAATACAAGCTATCCCTTAGCTAAGTTGAAAGAGCTTTTCTAATAGCACTATTAATAGCAATAATAGTAAACCAGAAAAAAAAAGCTAAATAGATAATACAGCCTCTAAGAGCTTACACTTTTACACATATTCTGTGCACAATAATAGAATATAAACTTAGAGTTGAAATGATAGAGCAGAAAATTCTTGAGGATATAGAGATCATATGCAGGGATTGTTCCAAAGAAGACAGTAAATAAGCATGAAGTGAGGAGAATCAAGAAAACCAAATTTCTACCCACATGTTTTTCTCCAGATACTATTGCGTGCTAAAAGACTAACAAAACTTAAGTTACACTTTCAGGATTCAAACTTCCCAAGTACTTCCAATATAACAATTGTTTTTTCAGCCTCAAGCTGTCCCTGTACCAACAGTCATGCACCAGGTTATGTTTCTCATCAAATAAATATACTTGTATCTGCACCTCAAATTATTTTCCTTCCAATTAGTTATATCCCCTTTCCTTAGAAACTTAGAACAGCAACAACAACACAGATTTTAGCCAAAGTGCAGTCAAAATACAGAGTAAATAATTAAATGTGAGGGGAAGCAGAACTGTTCAAAAGCAAAATGTAACAGACTCATGTACTTGTTGTGGAGGAGAAAAACCAGAATTGACACAAACCCAAACCAGCAAAGAGATACAGAAGCAAGATCTCAGAGTACCAGCCAGCCACTGAATGTGGATTTCACAAAGCATTGTTATAACAGCATCTTTTAAAACACAGATTAATATGTAAAACAGAAACTGCCATCTTATTTAAAAAGACAATCAGTCAGAGGAAAAAAGAAACCACCAAAATTCCATTTGGCTCTGAACTGTGCTTTGTAGGATACAAATTAAAACTGGATAGGCAATACAGGGTGGAAAACAGCAACAATTCATCAACTGGAAATTAGATGTAATAGAACAGTGACCCGCAACAGCACGGAGAAATTTGGAAGGACAAAAAGAAAAATGTTTTAACCGTGAGCACACCATGCATGTTAAATGCAAGCAGTAGTTCACCACCAGAGTTACAACAGGGATCTGGGCAGCAGGCTTAGGATGGACAGAGACAGGCACTGCTGCTGGCTCACTGAAGGTTACCAATACGTTATAGCAGCAGATCAACTTCACCATTACTTCTAAAGACTTTTTTTTTTTTCCTTAATTTTATTTACTGTCTCCTGTCAGAGATTCTTTGGAAGCTCAGAATATAAATATTTTCTTTGTGAGGAAATGCAAAAACAAACAAACAAACCAACCCCAACAAACCCCCCCCACCCCACTCTCAAGGCCACAAGAGGTTTACTGCTGACGGTGACTCACTTCTTCCTTCTAGCCCAAGCAGGCTGCTCCATCTAGACCATGACAAATCCAGTTTGTTCATCCACGCTGGCTGCATTTCCTTTGGGAAATATTGAATATATTCATGAAATAAACACTGCTGACTCATCCCGGCAACGTGGAGCACACATGCATGCCTCCAGACACACCAGGGCCTCACAGACTTGCAAAACACCCAGTATACGGTTACATTTTGGCACGTACTTTTAATTAAAATCTCATCTTTGGGGAGTCGTTTTGTTTAGAAGTTCATCTTTCAGTGACTCAGTACAAAACTCCTCCGCCACACATCAGGGAGAAACTCTCAGTTGTTCTCCACGTTTCCTTTTTTCCCCCCTCCAAATAAAGCACACTGACAGCCTTTGAAATTACAGGGGGGAAAAAATACAGCAACCCCGAAACGCCGGGCACTCCCCCGCCCCAGCTGACAGGGCTGGACTACGGGCAGGCACAGGCAGGATACAGAACGGTAACTCCACTAACACCCCACGTAGGCACTACTAATTATTTTATCCCGGCTTGACCTTGCCAGCGGATGTCCTGGCAGCACAGGGGCTCACCCCGGGGCTGAGGGAGCCGCTCTCTACGCGGAGCAGCCCGGCCGCCCATCCCCTCAGGCGGGGCTCTCCGACCTCCCCTCAGGGAGCGCGCGACCCTGCCCGCGAGCCGCCGGGAGCGCGCCATCCCCCGCTCGAACTGCACGTACTGCCCCCCGGCGCTGCCCGATTGGCTGGCGCCCGCCTCCGCGTCCCAGCGCTGCGCCTGCGCAGTGGCCTCCTGCCGCAGCCGGGAGGGTGCATCCGGGTCCTTGGCGCGGCGGCGGGGCCATGGCGACGGTGGCGGAGCTGAAAGCAGGTGGGGGGCGGAGGGTGCTGGAGGCGGGGGAGTCCCGGAGGTACCTCGGACCACGGGCAGGACGGCAGCTGGCCTTTCCCGCACAGCCGGCAGTCGGTTGGGTGTCGTCCCGGCGCCGATGGGGCTCCGCACAGCGCCCGTCGGGAGCGTCCCTCAGCTCCCGCCCAGGCGCTGCCCCCGTCACCTGTCCGGGTCTGGTTTTCAGTCATTAAAAACCCCTTGGTCCAGTAACAACCCGCTTCGGAAACTGACAGAACCTACCTGGATGAGGCTTTGGGCAACCTGGGCTAGTGGAGGGTGTCCCTGCCCATGGCAGAGGGTTGGAACTGGATGATCTTTAAGGTCCTTTCCAACCCAAACCATTCTATGTTTCTACGTTTACTACTAAAAAGAAAAAAAAAAGTTATTTGAAGGCTTAATTTTTATCTGTAACGTTCTGAGTGTTTTTACCTCCCGGCGTATGGACCGGTGTGGATATCTTATCTTTATTTCACCGCATGTGCCGGAATGATGTTTGTATTGTGGACGGTAAATGCTGCCTGCATGCGTTTGGCTTTCTATTAACCGAGCTCTTTATGGTAATAGTTCTAAAGGACACCCTGGAGAAGAGAGGTGCTCTCGGACAAATAAAAGCCAGGATCAGAGCTGAAGTTTTCAATGCGCTGGATGACCAAAGTGAACCACGGCCGCCGCTGTCCCATGAAAATCTCTTAATCAACGAATTGATTCGTGAATACCTGGAATATAACAAATACAAATACACAGCATCTGTTCTAACTTCAGGTATCAGGGATGATTTTTTCTTGTTATCACTGTATTAATAGACATTTACTCTTTGGTTGAGTAATTCCATTGATGCTATGAAATTACTAAGTGGTACCGAGCTGCACAATCTTGTCTTCCCTTGGAAATAAATAAGATACAAACACTGTCTCTACAGCTTTACTTGCAGCATTAAGCCATTAGTTTGCAAGAAAACCTGCTCCTTTTAAAGGTAAATGTTTTGGCAGAGCAGTTGATGCAAGAACAAGAAAACTTGCCAGCAGCCTGCAAAATCAAAATACTTTTATTGAAACGTCTGCTTTTGTTTTGGAAAATGGCCAACAATACTTTTAAAGCATATATCGCATTTTTATCTCATTGGCATTCGGGCAAAGTTAAAAAATAGAAATCCTACAAATAAAATTTATTTGAGGAGTAGTTTAAAGTAAAGTAATAGGTACATTAGGTAGTTGATAGTCTGAATTACAGCAATTCTGACAATTCACGCATATAAACTGTATTAAAAGTGTTGTTAATGTCCTCAGCTTAAATAACAAAAAATAATATAAAGAAGGTCCTTTTTTTGAATGACTGCAGTTAAGCATTACTATTAGTGGCTGTGCTAAAATACCAGTATTTGAAAGCTGTTTAGACAACAACATCTAAATGGTAGATGTAATGTATATTGTACAGCACACACTTATTTTTGCAGCTATTGCTAACTTGCATTTGAAATTTGAAGTTCTGTCGTCGTGCTTAGTCACAGTAATTACATTGGCTATTTAATAATTTGATATATTTCATTCTTAAAATTAGAGGCACAAAGGTTCATCTCGAGAAGAGGGAACAGAGACAGTCTATATAGTAGTTAAAAGATGGAACCTGTTTGATAAAAGTACTTCTTTAGAGAAAGAGTGGTCTGCCTGATTAATTTATGCTGTAAGACTTCTTTAGGGTTTTTTTTAGATACCTTTAGATTGAAGACAAATTTGTAATATGCTATTATAAATCATATGAATATGAAACAATAATGTTTAAAGGAGTTTCATGGAATTAAAATATACTGTTAGATATTAATAGTCTAAAAGGGAGATGCGTGCTCTCATTCTCTATTGAAGTGTCCTGAGCAGTCTTTAAATGTTAAGTGGTGATGTTTTTCTTAACAGTCTTAAGAATTTTGGGGAAATCTCTTTTCCAGAATCTGGCCAGCCTGAAGTGCCCTTGGATAGACAGTTTCTTGCCAAAGAGCTGAACATAGTTGAAAACGCAAGTGGAAAATCAGTGTAAGTAGTGATTTCGGAATGCACAGTATATTCTGTTCTGTATATATTTTATCTTTAGTGTTACTGTAAGTCACATATAAATGTTCTCACCAACAGAAATGTGACTAGACCACATGCCTGCTCTAACACACTGGATGCAAATTCACAACGTCAAACATGGGGCTATTTTCAAACATTTAATTCTACCAACTCCATAGTGTTCTCCAGATAGCGTACCTGCACACCGAAACACGTCTCATACCTGTACAATCTTCCCTACAGTCAGAAGTAGAAAACAGATATGCTCTTTGCATGTCAATGAGTTGCTTTGTAGAGCAATAAAAAGATTACTGTACTCTGAGATTAGATATAAATTTACAACTGCATTAATGAGCTAGGGGACTGGAGCAGGTTTAAATACACTTAGCATTCTCTGTAGCTTGTGCTGTCAGAATCCGTCAGGTGCTTAGGAAGAAGCAAGTTTGGGATGTGCAGTGGCAGACTGGGCTACAGCCTGCCAAAGTCTGATCCTTCCTACTGCACAAGTGAGAATGTGGATCAGTATTCTTGTGCTAGGTGTGCTCTGTTCTTCACCTACAGGGGATCTGGAGCTTAGTTGGGAGCGTCTTTTAGTGCAAGCTTTTTAGGAGAGTGCTGGTGTTCAGGGGGGGCTTAGGTCTGTGCTTATTTATATGACACTTGGCATAACGTGTTTTAAATAATTGAAGACATCGGTACATATTCTAGAAGTAAACATTAAGAAGTTCTGAGGAAGGGTGGTTTTTTAAATGCTCAGTATTTTATAGACTTCATAGACTGCTTTTGTTATTTCTCTCTTAAGCAGACCTCTCTTGTATGGAATTATTTCTCATTTCTTACATGGTGGTAAGGAAGAAAGTACCCAGAATACCCTTCCAAAAGTGTCTTTGCTGAATTATCCAAAGCAAAACCTTGTCAAACCACCTACTGAGAGAAATCCAAAAGGTGGGTGTGGATATGGGATCTTTTTTGCAAAGTTTTATTTGTGAATAGATTTTCTATATGATAGATATGCTTATAACATAAACATGCAGATGGACACAGTGTACCTCCTTCTCTGTGGAAGGAATGCTTTGAACTGACACCTCTTTTGTAAGAAAAATTCTTCAGCAGAACAGTGTTCATACTTCAAAAATACCATTAAGTTGTGTGGCCTGACCATATTGTTCACGTATTCATTTAAGAAAGGTCCTACTATATCCAACTCAAGAAGGACCCACCCATGATTTCTAAAACAACCCATATATGTGCCTTGTTTAAATAAGTGACCAATTTACACCAACTCTTAGGCCTGCTTCTCTCTGCTGGTATGCTAATAGGACAGTATATACGGCATACAAATTCAGTTTCCCTCAGAAGTGCTTGACTGACCTTCAAATGTGTCAGTAGTAAAATTTTCTCTTACGTGAGAATATATATTATTTATAAAGCAGACATTTTTAAATATTGCAGACAGCCAAATTTATCTAATTTCTCTACAGTGCAAGGTACTGTGAAGCTGCTGTTACCTTGTGGTAGCTGTAGCCACTTCTTACTTAATAGAGGGAAGGAGAATAAACTTAATTGTTTAGCTTTATTCTCTTGAGGCTTTTGGACTGTTAAAAACTGAAAAGTCATTTAAATTGGACAGCTGTGCTATTCTAATTAGTGGACAGTGTAATATCTGTCATGCCATTTATCCTTTTAGAAACTGAGATTTACGGCTCTGCAGTTACTGGTAAAGACCAGAAAATACTAATAACCCAGTTCTCAGTATTGGGAAGGTTCATCCGCCAAATTGCTTCACCATTTTCCTAAAAGTTAAACTGGACAAATTGCCCTCCCTTATAGTGTTACAAATCTGGAATGCGTCAGCTAGAGACAGTCTTATACATTGGCAATTTAATACAAGAATTTAACCTGATACAAGAATTTAACCTTCTACTTCTCAGTAGAAGTATGTTAAATAGTGGGTGTATCTTTGTTTCTCTTCTGTTGTAATTTGCCTCATCTCTCTAGAAAGTTCTTAACTCTTTAGCTGTCAAATTTGTATATGGGCATAAACCTTTTCCGAGGACATCATTCACATGCTATTAACTGCAGAAGCTTAAGCTCCGAGTTCATTGCTCTGTGGTAGAACACTACTAAATCTTATTTTCCCTTTCTGCTCTGCTTTTTGACGGGTTACAGGTAATACTGCCTAAGCTACAGAATCAAAGGGATCATTGGTCCAGTTTTTTCCTTCAGAGTCTGCTTGGCGTATTACTTCACTTTGTGCTATGACAATTTAGTACTACTGTGTTAGTACCATCAACTATTTATTTGTATCTAAACGTTTGAAAAATGAGGCCTGAGATATTATTGACATCTAAAAAGTGTGAGAGAAGTACTAAACACCTTTACAGTTAATTAATTGAGACAATGCTGTTTCCCTTCTGCCAGAAGGGGGGGCTGAAGAAATAAAATTTCGATACCAAAACTGCTATAAATGATCTCTTTGTTAGAAAGTAATTACTCCCATCAGGAATTTCTCAATTTTTTAAAAACAAATTCAGTGCATAGAAGAAGTATATAGTATATACTTCTATATATTATAGTTTAATAGTATAACTTTGTACCTCAGTTCTGAAATTAACTCTGTGCAGGGTCACCTTGCCCTCTTGACTCCAGTATAATTCTACATGGGGATTTAATTGTTCAGAGTTAGTTACAAAACAGGATTAATTATAAGACATGACACCACATTGCTTTTTGAACTAAACAAAAAAATCTAATAGCTTTAAGGCTTTTAACCTTTAAGTAACTATAGTCTGAAATTACTTTCTGTGTTTGGAGTATGTCAGTGGAGACCTAAAGGCAATGGATTTAAAATACTAATTAGCTAGCTATTTTAATTAGACTGCATATTAAGGTAATAAAATCTATTCAGATGCTCAACCCTCCAAGTCCCATATTTAACATCAGACTTGCTTTTTATATTAGAAATTATCTTGCTTATTTAGTTGAATGGATATTCCAAAAAACTGGTATACAGACTGGGAATCCTGATAAAATATGTGGAATCTGGTGTTTGTTAGTTCATTCACTATAGCTGAGTTGAAGTTGCCTGAAATCTAGTCTTTAGTAAATGCAAAGCTCTTATCTCATACAGTTGCATGATAAAACATATTTGCAAAATTGCCTGAGTTTCCTATGATGATATTCTCTATCAAAGCTGATAACAGTAGAAAAATAACACTTAGACCTTTGGGTCTGCAGATGTGTGAGAATATTTATGTCTGTGTTTCATTTTCAGATAGAATTCCAGAACCAGGAAGGATGGCTGGCACGAGCATCGAAGAGCCCCTTGTTTTACAAAGTATAAACAGATGAAGTCTTCCATATGCTGATTTCTCATGTAAAGTTCTTTAAGAGCTGATTTAGGAAATTCTTCTTTCTATAGGTCTCCCCACTATGTCCAGTGGGACCATTCCAGCTTTTAGATCTACCCATGAGACAGGATAATGGGGTTGTACGTATTGTCAAGGGGCAAAGGCCTGATTCCTTCAGTGCTGACAGAGGAAGAACTGTATATGAAGTCAGAGCAGTGAAGCCCATGTCTAGGATTGGGCCTAAAATTACTGGTTTTACTTTATAAAAATTTATCAGATAACTTACCATTTCTGCACTTTGCTTATTATTTTATGTCTTTGTGTGTCTTTCCCGTGTTTCTGAATAAAGTTTTTCACTTTTATTCTGTGCGGTATTTTGAAAGCATTCCATTCTCTTTAAAAAGCAGAAGCTGCTACTTTCAGATAAGTATGGGAAAAAAAAATTTGAATAGAAAATTTAAGTGCTTTAGAGGAATAGTTGTTTTTAATTCTCCGGAAATGAGGGCTATATTTATCTTCATGCCAACAAACAGACGAGGGTAAGTCTTTTCCATCTGGAGTTGCTATAAATTGTACGGTGTAACACTCAGTATATGGGAGGGAGAGGAACTTCTGTTTTTTTCCCAAACAACATGAAAATCAAAGTCAAGCGAAGCTAAAAATACAGTTTATAGATTACTGATTCCCATAACTTTTTTTTAGCTGAGGTATTTACACATTTTGAAATGGTAATTATTTTAAAAGCCAAATTTAGAGGGGTACATAATAAAAATAACAGGTTACCTCTTTCACTGCTCATTTTAACAAAATATATAATGTTAATGTTTCCAGTACTGAGGAGTTTTGTGTAAATAAATTTTTAGGGTTGTATTCTTAATTGTTAGATAAATGGTACAGCGAGTGTGGAAAAAAGAGGAAGAGAACAGGCAGTTTGTGAATTGAAGTGAAAGAACCCTAAGTTGTACAGACTGCAAAGTCTTGCCTTAATCTTGATTTGACCCAGTTAGCATTGCAGGTATTTTTTTTTCTTTTGATGAGCAGCCTAGCCTTCACCGTAATGTGAAATTGCAGAGAAGAGTTGTGGGTTGAAAGGAGAAGCTGCATTTATCCATTTGAAGCCTTAGCAGTGAGCTCATCCCCTTGGTGTGACTGGCAATGCTGCCAGCTCCCCATGTGCTGATGTATAAGTATCACAGGACTGCTTCCAGGAGGGAAGGACAAATACACTTCAATCACATCCATCTTTAAGTCTTTTGTAGCTTTGCAGTCAATTATAATTGACCATGGGGTATTGCAGGTATATTTATCTCTGTATGGCTCACTGTTTGCTCTGTGCTAACTCCCTTGGCAGGTTCAGTTGCTTGGCTAAAGAGCCATCTGGGGTAAAACCTACCACCCAGGGATTCTGCCTGTTACTGGGTTTTTCTTCCCTGCTACGTTAATGCAAATATTCACAACCACTGATCTCCCAATGTCTCTGTCTAAAAATACGGTAGAAAAATGTTTTTCTAAGCTGTTACTTGCAAATTACCTTCATTTTGTAATGAGCTGAAAGCACCTCTATGGAAAGCTGCAAAAATGAACTTTTGAACAATGCAGGTATGATTGCTCTGGCCACAGACATCCCTGAATTTTTACCTTTGGTTTTCCAGAAGTTAAATGCTAGACCCCTGTGTCTCTGTAACCCAGTGGGTCAAACTGTTTATATTTGGAATCTGAATTGTCTTTCCAAGGGCAAGGAAAGAGCCTCTGGGAAACAGAAGCTCTGACCCTCCATGCCGTGCAAATCTTCCAGTGTAACCAAAGCCATTGCGTCTGCTTTCTGTCCCGCCATAGATCATACAGAAGCTGCCCAGGTGCCATGGAGCTCCCTGAGAAACTGAGTTTTAGTGGTAGAAATTAAATACAATTTTTTGTTCTGGTTGAAGAAGGCAAAGGGGTGTTTGGTACTTGCCCCTTCCCAAGCACGCCGCTCAGCCGGCTCGCGGTCTCCCCAGCCATGAAAGCAGAGGTGGTTACAGGGGTGTCCTTCACTGAGCTTTGATGTAAAGGTGTGCACCTGAAATCAGAGAAGAAATTCATTTAAGACAGAGGGAATCTTGAGACTATTTCCTTGGGGATTGCAACTTCAGCCGATTGTCAGGATCCTGCACTGGGATGGTGGGTGGGCACTGGCCCGTTTGCTCTCAGGGCAAGATGCATTTCATCTAATTTTCCAGTACCCTCAAGGTACAGATCTGTGGTTTTGGAGCAATCTCTTGTTTCAAAGTATAGTCATTGTACAAGCAAATGAAAATAGAAGTGCTATTTATTTATACAACAAAGCTTTGAAATATGTCTATGGAACATTATTAATGGTCTAGCATTTATCCTGCCAGTACGTGAAATATGAGAGCATCTTTCAAGCTGCAGACATGTAGCGAGTCCCGTGAATGTCAGGCTGCCTTGCTTGTTAATGGATGAAAAGGAATTGCAAAGCCTCTACAACACAGCTGCACTTTCCAAAAAATCATTCCTTAAAAGTTTAAGGTAAGCAAGGTAAGTATGTAGATGAAAATAATTCACAATCCTGGCGTCACAGGTTCAGGTTTTTGACAAAATTGCCACCTAGGTGAGCATGCACAAGGATTACTTTCTCAAATAATTCAAGCAGCTCCATCTAGCTTAATTACAGACTGATGTCTTGCCTTAACTGCCCTTACTCTTTCTACTGATGTCAAAAAATGAAAAGAAAAAAAAAAAAAGAGCATGTAGAAGTTTGGGAGTTTTAATGAGCAAAACACATTTCTGAATTTTATTGGAGATAGAACGCTGTAACCGAGACTGTTGTGGAGGGAACTCCGTTAAAGAGGCTGTTCTTTGTCTAAGCATGGTATCACAAGTGAAGGTGACAAGGAGCCAGTGCCGTTTGGTGCGGATATCAGATTTGGAAAGCACTTTGGAAGAACTTAACTCACAAAGTCTTTAAAAAAAATCCTTTAAAACCAAATTTTTGCTCTCCCCCAGAATCAGAGGAAACTATGTTTATAGACTCTGCTTCAGAGGTATTAGTTTCTGTCACGCACAGGGGAATTTTTTTTCTAAGCTTTATCAACACGCTCCAGAGAGCTGGTTACGCTTTCCTTCCTGAGCGCCCGTTGGAACAAGCTGAATCTCGGTGTCAGTTGATCAGTTTTCCGGAGGAGTGATTATCATCGGCTGATTATGTCTAGGAAAAGAAACCCCAAAGTGTTTGTTCACGCTTGCAAAGACACCCTTTCAGTAGCAGCTGGTGTCCAGCTCATTGGGAAGGTGCCTGTGTAATTCACATACTTCACTGACCTGCGGCCAGCATCAAGCCCAAAGCTTAACGTGGAGCAGTTGGTGACTATTTTACCTTGTCAGAGTGCTCTCGTGATTAATTGTCCTAATTAGGGCACAGGCCATCCCTCCTGTCCCACGAGCACAGCTCAGCCCAGGTGGTAACCCACCGGTACCTGGTCAGTGCCAACTGTGGCTGTCAGCTGAGAGAAACAATGTTGGGAAACTTTGGGTAAAAACATTTTTAGAATTGCTCACCTGACATTTGTATTTAACAGTTTAACATCACCATCCATGCTCTTCTTTTTTCCCCTCACCTTGTATTCCAGTTACACCATGGCAAGGCAGCTGAAAGTTCATTTCTTTCCTTCCTGAGCCCTGTATTTTCTTCCAAGTACAATATTTACAGTGCAAATTGAGCAGGAGATATTTTAAGGGCAGGCTGCTCAATACATTATTTTTTCTAGGAAAGTAATTAAACAAATAAATCAGGGGGAATAAATAAAGCTTATTTGTTGACACAAAGGCATTGTCCACTGGGAATACACAGCTTTCATTTTTGAGGCAACTTTGGTTTTAAAAAAATACCACAACCTTTAGGGAAGTCCAACCAGCCTATTACACTCGTGTACTTTTACGTTAGCTTTTGAGTGAAGGTTGGGAGCCACGCTCACACTTATCAGTTCCTACCCCACATGGCTGGAAAGTGCTTCAGCCCCAGCAGTAATACTTTTTAGATTTTCCAGCTCCGTTTAACGTCACATCATATATCACCCTCTACCACGGCCTCTGTTAAACACACCACTCGGGCAGCNAGGGTGACCTACTCTGTGAGGGACTTTCTGCTAACAAGGGCAAGTTTCTTGGATTTATGTCCTGGCGATCATTTCCCTTGGCTTTGCTCCAACACAGTCACACCTGCACGAGTCTGATATGACACCACTGCCTTTCGGGTCCTGGGAGGGCTTTGCCTGGCCGCCCTGCACCCCCGCGGGCACCAACCTGTCATCTGGGAGGACAGCCTGGGACCGTGCGACTGTGTTGGCAAATCTGGTCTTCTCCAGCTGGGGCCTGAACATGAGTCCATGCCAAACATTTATGAAAAGTTGCCGGGAAGAAACCCCCGTGCTCTTTCCCTCTCTCCTGTTTACCCAAATCTCTTCACTGCCGGCCAGAGCTAGAAGAAGGGTCTACAGGTCCGTCACACCTGCAAGCACTGGTACCTTGACCAAGTGACAGCAGAGGTTTTCAGCCCAGCCTCCCTTCATAGGTATTTTTTTAGGATGCCGAGGCCAATGTGAACCTCATCCATCTTTTCCAGGAGCCTTTATTTTCCAGAGAAGACACGGCTGTTGATGTCAAGAGAAATTATTTCACCCAGGACCATGCTCCGATCCTTTGGGTATACACCATATTTAGTCTGTTGCTGAGAGGGGGGTGTTTCGGTATTTTGTATTTGGCACGTTGATGGGAATTCCTAGAGGATCCTAGCTTTCCCTTTTTGGGATGTCTCCATCCACAGGTCTGACTGCACAAGGCTGTTGGCTACTAGCAGGGGAAGGAGGGGGGACAGCTGGCGACTGGAGGTTTGGGGGGGTGTGAGGGAGGTTTGACAAGGACCAGATCATCCCCGCACCCCTGTGGGTCTGGCTCCCAGCGCCCTGTCCTCCTTTCCCCCGCAGCGCCCGGTGCCTGCCGCCTCTTCTTTCCACTGCATCCCGGGGACTGCTCCCCCTCAGCCATTTATCACTTTTATTCCTTTTATAGGCAGAGGGAGGTATTTCTTATATATTAAAAAAGTATTTACAGCCCTTTCTCAGGAACCGAGCTGTGCACCCAATTACAAAAGAAAGTTCGGCAAATCCGCTGGGGAGGTGGGAAACATCCCCCCTGTTCCCCAGGGGCAAAGGAGGCTTAAACCAGCCCCAGATGTCACATAAACACACCGAGACCCAGAGAAACTTCCACCCACGCATCCCTGCTGTGTTA
>VZTO01009024.1:64611-172897 GCA_013400615.1 Syrrhaptes paradoxus | reverse complement strand
AGCCTGAGCTGCTGATCTTCTTTAAGTATTTCTACTTTTTCCATGCTAATAAAGGAACTTAGTGCACTTCCCACGCTGTTTAAAGAAAGGATAACCAAATAAAATAATTAGTTTGGCAGTTACTTGTTCTTTAAACAGGAAAAATGCTTAAAAATTAGAAAATATGGACATATTTTTACAAAAATGCCTTAGCATTACAGATGTATGTTTTTAATCTGCTGGGAATAAAATTTAAGCAAAACTAATCTGATAATTCACTGAACTACATTAATTTTAGCAATTCCAAATACGGCACGCCTTTTTTAAAGGGAAAACAAAAGCAACAAACTTCTAACTTTAAGAAAATACCGTGAATAAATAAAGGCGACAGTAGATGGCAGCACAGAAAGCAGCTTCCCTGCCAGCCCAGCGCTCCGCTGGCTTCCTTCACACACACACTCTATAGATACAGACCTCTATGTACACATATATAAACGTTGATATGTATTTGAGGTGTGTGTATGCATAATTAAGAAGCAATAGGAGATATTTTAAATATAAGGGAAAGCAGAAGGCTTGCCATTATCTAATACATACGTCTCAATAAAATCTTTTCTAAAACGCGCTTGTTTAAAAACAAGCCACCTTCCCTGCCACTCCAAGCTCTGCAGCTCCCAACAAGCCTGTGCACAGCCTGGCTTGCTGAGCTCCCCAAGCTCCCCCCAGCCACTAACACAGGGGCTAAAACCAGGAGCCCCCCGAGAGCAAAGCCCTTGGTTAAATAGCTACTTATTTTAGTGCATGATACTTCTCTGGCTGTGTTCGCTTACTTGTAAACAATGATTTTTATTATCTCATTTGCGATTGACATGCTAGTCCCTAAAAGGTATTTGTTTTGAATTTGTTATCATTACATTTTTGTGGAAGAGCTAGTATTGAGAACATGGCCATATATGGTAGCATGCGTGGATGTATGCGGAGGATCCCGACTCTTTATAATTCACTGAGACTTATTAGTTGCAAATCTGTTGGCTTTGCTTTTACGTTAATTTTAGAAGAAGCCAAGACCTAGAGATAGCTTTCCAACTTGTGCAAAGTCCAGTTAAAATATGGATTATTTATGAATTCTAATGAACATGCAGAACCTGATTTACTCAGTAGAATGACATTTGGGGGTATTTGAAACAGCTGGTATTTTCCAGATTAAGGGAGTCCACCTCCCAAGATGCAATTGAATTATTTTTTCCTTCTTTTCTAATTTTTACAGTTTATAACACAAGTAATAACCTGGGACAGTTTCTCTGGAGTATTAAAAGAGCCATCAAGTGTTTAATCAGAGTTATGTAGTAACTTGCATTAACAGAAATGAGAAGACCTTTTAGGAGACTAAGGCACTTACAGACAATTTGATTAGAGGACATGGAGAATGCATTTAAAAAAAAAACCAAAACACAACAACAACAAAAAAACCCCCAAAAAAACCCCCAGCCCTCTCAAATTACTGAAAATGTTCTCTCTTAAAATATGGACTTTCCCTCTTCCATGGCTGAGCAACCACAAACTAGTACTGATGAGCCCTCCACGTTCAGATGAAAATGTCTGCGATGACAGTAAGCATTTGAGGGGTGGTCCCGATGACAAGCCAGGAGAGGTGGAGGGCCAGGAGGGATTGGTAGCAGTGCTTGTGACAAAGTCATCTGTGCTGGGGAACCAGCTTCCGAATGAAGATCACAAGATTAGGACTCACCTCTAGTGAGGTGCAATTTATCTGGGTTTTTTTTAGGCAATGCTCAGTTGGGTAATTCAGTTAAGTAGTGGAAAAGTAAAAGATAAGCAACCTGGAAAGAACATCGTCAAGAACTACTGTAGCCCAAGAAATGCAGTTTGAGTCAAGCAGCAGGTTACTGCTACACTCCTCCATCAGAAACCACTTATGAGAGCAGGACTTGGTTTCGGAAAATAATTCACATACTTGGTTATATGTTCCTCTATTCTAATAATTATTCCCTGGATGGCTGTGATAAGCTTTTATACTGACATGCACATCCTGCAGAGGAAGGGAGAAGTGTCCTTTATCGTCCCATTAGGAGACAAGCAGTTCCTCTAGGCTCTGACCCAGGAGGCAATTCTGCTTGGCCAATAACCTTTAATTAAAGTGCACTTCCTGGAGATATTTATCCTTTGTCGTTGGAATAATATACTCAGGATAAACTGATTGCAAAGACAGCACTCAACTTTTGTCGCTGATAGGATAAGGGAAAAGACAGTGAAGATCAGCCAGATATATCTGCTGGGGGACAGCAGGAGGAGGAATAGAAAGTAAGCTGTGCAAGTATGTGTGCCCATGTGTACGTGCACATTTGGGGTTTAGACAAGTATAACAGATGGATTCAGTGTGGCATAATTTGGCACATTTCTAAGGCAATAAACTTCTTATCAGTAGTATTTTTGCGATTGCTTTTCCTCCTCCCTTCCTTTGGATAGCTCACCTCCAGTTATACANTGATAGGATAAGGGAAAAGACAGTGAAGATCAGCCAGATATATCTGCTGGGGGACAGCAGGAGGAGGAATAGAAAGTAAGCTGTGCAAGTATGTGTGCCCATGTGTACGTGCACATTTGGGGTTTAGACAAGTATAACAGATGGATTCAGTGTGGCATAATTTGGCACATTTCTAAGGCAATAAACTTCTTATCAGTAGTATTTTTTGCGATTGCTTTTCCTCCCTTTTCCTCCTCCCTTCCTTTGGATAGCTCACCTCCAGTTATAAAAATATTTACTCTTTTACATGATTTGGGCTGTCNAAAAAAAAAAAAAAAAAAAAAAAAAAAAAAAAAAAAAAAAAAAAAGGATGAGCGCCTCTAACTGCCCCTTGGACAGATAAGATACTGGTCTCTGTTTCTCTCACCCAGCCCAACGGATGAAACCCAGGAACCGGCTTACGGGGTAAATTTTGGCTTCTCAGGGAATGTTCTCAATAGGCAGTAATGACTTTTTCCCCTTGGCCCATTTCCCCACTGTCAGTGATATACTGGAGCAGTGCACTTCAGTCTCAATCAGAGACAGACCAACAGTTTTACTGCCAACTATTAATCAGAAAGCTTCAGCAGCTCATTAGTCCAGTGCACAGCACCCCACTAGGACAAACCTAGTTGAGTTTGTAGAGCTCATACTCTACCCCTTCCACTCAGAAACCTTCCTTTAATATTAATACACATTAATTAGTATTCATTAATGTATCAAGCTATTAATATTCATTAATCCACACTTCATAACTGCATTTGCTTTTTTACTAGGGTGGCACTCAGCTGCTACTCAAACTTTATCCTCAGATTCCAGAGGATCAGTCATTTAAAGTTCTCTTCACACAAATCCATGTTTTCTGCTCAGTGTGTTTCAGAGGAGTTAGGAGATGCAGCTCAGACTGTCTGTTCCCTATGGCTTGTAGGAGTTCTGCTCTTACCATGTTTAAACCAGTCGAACATAGCGCATACAGCTAGGGACAAGGTGCCAGAAGTTTTACACGCAGGACAAAGTAGGAGAACGGGGTAGAATAGACAGAGCAGCTCTCTGTTTCACGCTGTAATCTGGGGAAGACTTTTTGACTTAGCATGCCACAAGGAAAGGAACTTTCCCTCGGTCCTTGGGCAACAAAACAGCAAAGACCCTTTGGGTTGTCCCACCGGCCAACAGTTTTAGCTTCGGTTGGGTTTTGAAGCAGATGGTCAGGATTCGGCAGTTTGATTTCCACCATCACTGTCTGTGGGCAGCCTCAAAGTAGCAGGGTTCGCCTCTGTGAAACTCAGCCACCAAACTCCTGGTGATTTGAACGTGCTCTCACTTGGCCCAGCCACGGGCAGCACAATCCAACCCTTCTCCTGCTTCAGGCTGACCATACAGTCTTCTGGGCCCAAGACAGACCGAAATCCTCCCACTCCGCTGCCGCAGGGGTTGCTCCCTGGGGCTGGGGCAGTGGGGTGGAGAACACGCCTTGCCCATCGCTACCGCAGCGGGAGGAGAGAGGCTGTGGCAGGCCCCTGCTGCTCCCGGAGCCGTGTGCGGCTGCAGCCGCAGCAGTGGGGCAGTGCTCCCGGCCGTCCCCTCTCCGGCTGGCTTCACCCCGCGACCGCCAGCTGGAAAGCTCAGCTGGAGAGAATACCATCTCCATTATTGGAACTGTGCAGCTCCACCAGCCCTCTTGGCAACCAGGGAACATTTTCTGCCTTAATGCACACAGAGGTCAAATAGTTTCCTCTTGCAGCTCTCTTCCAAGAATCCCCTGGGAGCGAGCGAAGGGCCACATCCCACAGAGCTCCCTCACAGAGCCTCGACCGTGTGCAGGCCAGCGGCCACGCACAGATCCCCGCTGTCCGGGTCTCCCTCCGTCCACCCCCACCACCACGCACATTGCGTGAGCATGGACGACCTGGGTGAATTTTGCTGTTGAGGTTTTCCAGGCAAGGGTGGTGGCTCTAGAACGAGCACGTTTAGAGAAAAGCTGTTCTTTTTTTCAGGGAGTTTAAGGAGCTAGGACACTGAGTTTCAGTGGGGTATCATCTAACCTTCCTAGGCAGTTCTAAAACCCTAGTTTTGTTTTGAAGCTTTGTGTCACCTTCTGCATGATCCATGCTTCTATCTCAGACCTCTCACACAGTCTGGCCTTGCAAAAAAAAACATTAATCTGTGGCAAGGCTTCAGAGACAAGTATTTGGAAACCGATCTGTGATACTCGCAGAGCACAGGGTGTCCATTTGGTGACATACCGCAGAGCTTGGTCTTTGCAAATATCGTTCTGCTTAGGGGTTGGTTGCTGACATCTTTAGCAGTCAGTTCTCCAGACTCCCTCACAACTCATGTTTGTTTGCGTGGTATAAATATTAAATTCATCCTCAATAAGGAAATGAAACAGCACCTGTCTCCCAGAGAAGTTTTTTTGGGCACGCACTCCTCCCTGCTCCCCCTGTAGCCGCTCCCCAGCTCCTCTCTCTCCTCCGCCGCACGGCAGGTTTCCTGACCAGCACCACTCTCTTCCTGCCCTGTAGCAAACCACAAGTCCTCTGTTGACTCTTTTCCTCACTTAGAGCTGTGTGTCCCATAAGACAGAGCAGAACACGTATGAAAGCTCCAGCGTGATCAGCTCCATCCTAAGCTCCAATGGCCAGAGCAGGAGAGAAGCTGCCCCCTCCCTCCCAAACTGGGTGCAGAGCAGCCAAACCCCTCCCATTGCTCTCGCCTCCAGAGCGGACACATCCGGCTGCTTTCTCCAAGTGCAACTGCACGATCCCGTCTTATCCATGTGCAACTGCATGACACACATGCATCATCCTTCCAACTTGAGCATCATAATAGCAGATGACATTTCTAGGCTTGTTTCATTTCTTCTCTCTCTCATGCGGTAGATTTACCCTTCATAAATGATCAGCTCCCATTGTCTGAACCATGGAAAGGGGATAGTTCTAAATTACTTCACCAGCAGTACTGGTTGTTTTTTTTTCCTATTTTTTCTTTTGACCTTTTCTTAATCTTACTCTTCCCCAAATGAAATAGTATCAGAGTGACTGGAAATAGTCCTTTGCAAGAAAAGTTTGTTTCTGTCCTTCCTGGAATGCAGCCTGGGAACTGCTCTTCTACTAATTATTTCATTATTGCCCTGGTATTTCAGTATGCACCCAATAGTATTTGGGTAATGGGAAATTTTTTTAGGTATCTGAATTCAATTAATTTTGTGATGGGCAGGAGACAAGGCTGCAGGACACTGCTCAGCTGGTAGTCTTGGTGCGGTCTTGACAGTCTCAGTGCACAGACATTAGTTACACGTTACTTTTCTCTCTCCTTTTCAGTACAACATCAACAAAACAAAGTAATAAGCCCTCGTTTTAGTGCCATGAAGATTTTGACTTGGGTGATTTCAGACACAGTAACAAAGAAAGGGGGATCCAAACACAGGTACTCCGAGGTACCCAAGCTGGCACCCAAAAGCATCTGCATGGGAACGTGAGCTATGACTCGGGACCTTTAGTGCTTTGGATCTACCCCGTGGCAGATTTGACAAATGTGCTTTGCCTGGAATGTTTCCACATTTGCCCCCTTTAAAACTGAAAATTTTGCTTCCTCAACAGGTGACTACTGAGTCAAAATGTCTCAAAAACCTCTCAGCGATGATGAGAAATTCCTCTATGTGGACAAAAACTTCATTAACAACCCACTTGCCCAGGCTGACTGGTCAGCAAAGAAACTGGTTTGGGTGCCATCAGAGAAACATGGATTTGAAGCAGCAAGTATCAAGGAAGAGAAAGGGGATGAGGTGACAGTTGAACTGTCAGAAAATGGAAAGAAAGTGACACTGAGCAAGGATGACATCCAGAAGATGAACCCTCCAAAGTTCTCCAAAGTGGAGGACATGGCCGAGCTGACTTGCCTCAATGAAGCTTCAGTGCTGCACAATCTACGGGAGAGATACTTCTCAGGTTTAATTTATGTAAGTAGAATCAAACACGCACACGGCATTTCCTGTTGCATGCTATCGTGTCCCATCACGGGCGAGGTGGATCCCACCCGCTGTCAGGACGCAGTCCTTGCATGTAGCACTGTCATGCAAGACTCACCCTCAGCAATGGCATCACAACCAAAAACACATTTCGTTCACTTTAGTCCCCATTACTCTCCTGCTTCTTTAATAATTGCTTCTTAATTAAAACACACAAAGGTTTCTTCCCCAAAGCTGGCTAATTCTGAAAGGATATTGTTGGCTTGGGAAGTTCTGTCCAATAGCTGAGCAACCCTTCAGTCCCCTTGCTTTGAAAGAAATGAATAAATCAGTAGGGACTTCTGAATGACTTAAATGTAAACACCAACAAGTTTCCAGTAACTTGCAAAAAGAACATACGGAAAAGCTAAATCATGCAGTCTTTTCTCAGGCAAAACTCCCACTGAAAGGCAGCTGACAAGTTCTGGTTTGGTGGGTACTTGAGTAAAACCTTATGTTCGAATAAATAAATAAATCCACTGGAATTCAACTGAGAGTACCCATAAGCTCCAGTGTGTTACTGAACCAGAGTCATGCATCCACTAAAACCTTATTTTTTTTTTCTTGTTGGTCAACTTACCTATCAGGCAAGATAATCTTCTATGTTCATGTGAATTAGTGCTAAAATTATTCTGTCTTCCAGTCCACACAAGTATATTAACACAAGTGTATTTTGACACGAATAACCCTGCAATCTTTCTGCATCAACAGTAAGCAAACCGCACAGTAAGGAAGCTCAGAAAGTTTCCATGGAACTTAGCTGTTGTCTTTGATTTACATGGAGGATCCCTACACTGTGCTGCAGAAAAATAATCTACAGTTTCGATCTATGAGAATTTTACTTGTATGACAGACCACTGATCAGTGAAAAAAGTGCAGCACCTAATAACAAGGTTTTAGAAGCAGAAGTAGAGCTCTATTAATATGAGGAATGCTGAACTGGAAAATAGGAAATGAAGCAGAAAGTAAGATAGTTATATATAGTACAACAAAGGAACTGTTTAATTGTTATGCATAACTTAAAAGACCCAAGCTCAAGATCTTTCCTTCAGGAATGTACTAAAATCCACATCATCAAGATTCCTGAAAGAAGCTACACTTTCCATCTTTTCAGTACTGGAGTTCATTGGATTTTAAGTTGCAGATGCACATACAGACCTATGTGCTATTATATCAGAGTGTGCAGCATTAATTACCAAAATGGAATTTGTCTGAAAGTGTTCTGCATTGTTGCAAGATCTGAAAAGAATTACTAGAAGAATAGTGGGATAAAATGTGGGGGATTTATTTCTTTGTTGTTGTTCTCAACAGCACTCTACATAAATGTTCCAGGATTCCCAACATGTTTACTTTATGGGTTTTTTGTGGAACTTTAACTTTCTACAGGAAGAGGAAATTAATTTCAGAAAGTGGATAATGCAATTAGAAGTCAGGATTTTTCATGGATACATAAATGAAAGCGTATCTGAAATTAAGTTTTCTTTTTCAAGAGACCAGATTCTACGATAGTGGTAAATTAGCATAGTTATAAATAAGTTATTTTGACTTGTATTACAAGTTATTAGTATTTTCAGTAACCAAAAACTGCTTAAAACTGTCCAGCCTTATACAGTGCTGCCCTACTAGATACTGTCATACCTTTAAAAAAAAAATAGCGTGCATCTAAACAGAATTTGAGGTCTTGTTCTCATCCACTTGCAAAACTAACTGCGAACAGCCACCTCCCAGCTGTGCCATGCCGTGCCTGCATTGCCTCCCCCGAGCCCCACACAGACACAGAAAACGTGACCTGAACATCTCCTGTTAGAGTGTCACTGACACAAATGGGGATTCCCAATTCTGCTCAAGAAAAGAGGCAATCTAGACACTAAAAAAAAAAAATCTGCCCCTGGCACTTATATTAAATAAATATATTCATTAAAAAAAAGGCTTTGGTGCAAAAATTGACAGGATGACTGCACACTGGCAAAGCACCTTGGCCTTTCTCTTTATCAGAGATAATTAAGAAGGGCAAGAAGTGTGCTGTCACTAACTCCTGTTTCACACTGCTCAGAACAACCAATCTGCCTTGTCCACACACCAATCGGACCAAAAGGGATTATATAAACGTCAATAAAATAGCAATGCAAGTCCAGTGGATCTGAGCGTTCCTTGTACTCATAGGCACGACTAATTCCACCTTCACCTCACAGCACAAAGTGTTCTCTGAATTACAGAAAGCCTTATATGCATATTGGAACCAGAGGTGGGATTCTTCTGCCCAAATTTTTTACAATGTAGACGTGTCTTTGTGCCAGTCTCCCTTAAATACCCATCAGCAGTGGCTGGCCAAGGGACACACAAGCTCAGCACTCCTTTGGACACTATCCCTAAGATTCCTCAAACCATCTTCTGTCTCCAGACCCTCTAGGGAGAGATATGGCCGTGGGTCCCCCTCTCTGGGCAGACCATGCCCCAAGGAGAATTATTTCAAGCATGGGAACTTCAACCCCCCCTTTCAATCCCATGCTTAGCCAGCCAGCTCTCTCGTCTTCAAAACATCACCTACATCAATTGGTTTTCCCCAAATCCTTGCAAAGCAGATACCTAGAACCACAATCAGTGAAACAAGAGGCCTTGGTCAACTTTCCCGAGGTGAGAGGAGGTGTCAGCCACAGTCCAGTTAGAAATGGGTGTTCCTGAACCTCACCAGCTCAGGCTTTTAGCAGCCTGCTTCTCGTGCCTCAAAGGGAGTTCTTCAGAGGTATGTAACTGCACGCCTGGGTCTGCAAACAGCCTGCATATGGCAAGTGCCTATACATCTCAGGGAAGGGATGCCCAAATAATTTCCTGAATGGGAAATCTCCTCTCTTATTTATTTTATTTCCTTCTTGGGAATGATTAGTTGTGTGCATACAGTAAATCCATTTCTACTGAAAAGAAAGGCCTTGCTAGCCTTTCCTGAGGGGCCCTGGTAGTCATTCTGGGATGAAGAACTGCCACTTCTCAAGTGTATTGTCCCTGCAGCACCCAAGTTCATTTTGACACAATCAGAACAGCTCCATCCTGAACTCCAGCGTCAACGGAAACCCGGCACAGTAATCATCTCCCTTCCACACCAAGGGTCTTAGCTTGGGGATACTGAGAACTGGCAAAGAGCTTGAGCTTGACTTTCTTGTTACCTGACTTCAGATATGGGGACACAGTCACAACCTGAACTGGGAGGAGAGGTCCTCCTCACCCCCCAGAGCTTCTCCTGCCCCGCGTGGAGCACCCAACCTGCTCCTCGCCGCTGGAGGCTGACGGACGCTCTCACCCTGTTTGCTGAATACCATATAAAGCGCTCAGGCTGTGCCGAGGCTGTGTTGTGCCATTCCCTATTATGGTCAGGAAAGGGAAATCCCTGTGCCCAGAGCCAAGCCTTCCCGATGCTGTTTCACAGTCCTGCGCTGCCGTGCATCCTACAGCGGAACCGAGGCAGCCGGAGCCACCCCTGCACACAGCCCTGAGGTTAAGGCACCGCAGCAGCATTCACACACCATGGCAATAAAAAAAAATAAAAAATAAAAAATCCAAAAAAAAAACCCAAACCCACTTGGGCCTAAGTTAGAAAGAGCAAAATTTCATTATTTCAGGTTTTTTTTTTTTTTTACACTAACATGGTTTGAAAACTAACAGCCATAGGCCAGCTTAAATATCCCAATACCCCTGCAACTATAATCTCATAGGTTTGTAGGTTTTTGGTTTTTTTTAAACAGAAAACCTTACAAACTGCTTACTTTTAGTAACTGTTTGTTATATATGGCTCACCATCTATTATCATATGCTATTATTTCTGCTCCCAGTTCAATAGCTGGAGCTTTCCAAATTAAAGTTTTAAAAACCTAACAAAACCTGGATGAAGAGCTACCAAGCTGGCAGCCAATGTTCTTGTTTATATATTTTTATATTAATACCTTAATTAAACTGTAAACAGAAACCACATTTTTTCCTTAAATTTCTTACTAAAACAGCCATGTAGTGAAGGCATGCCTATTCTTTTAAGACATCTATTAGGAACTTTTGTAATTTTTTTTTTCAAGGACTCTCATCAGTCATTATTGTTGTATGGTGTTCACATGATCTTTTCTAAAAAGCTGCCTTCTAACATCAACCCAAGCTTCTTACCTAGGATTTCAGTTGACAAAATTTGACACCTGCCTGAGCAGAGGACACACTCTGGTATGAAAATACAGATATAAATAAATATTATGAAGTATTACAGTTATTGCATCACCACAGATAAAGGCAATTCACTAGTACTGAAAATAATTGAAGCAGCTCTAACATCAGATCAAAGCATGGTGTTTCTACAGATTGCTGAATTCACATACCTTCTAGCAGTTTGCTTATGAGAAATAATTATTTGTGCACTTGGAAGCTATCTGTACATGGACATTCAGAAATCGCTGCTAAATTTGTTACACTGGGCAGAATAAAAGAGTGTTATTTGCTAAAATCCTGTGAGTTCAATGCAGCTGATAGCCTGTGTTTCCCAGGCTAGACATGGCACATGATATTCATTCCAATTTCTGTTTGAATTTCCTTGCAGACTTATTCAGGTCTCTTCTGCGTGGTGATAAATCCATACAAACAGCTGCCCATTTATTCAGAGAAGATTATCGACATGTACAAGGGAAAGAAGAGGCATGAGATGCCGCCCCACATCTACGCTATCGCGGACACAGCCTACCGGAGCATGCTGCAAGGTAGGCGAGTTTAATGCGGCAGTTCTTAGAAATCCCTGAGCAAGGACAGGGGAGAAAACACCTTATCACTGCACGTGTGCTCCTGCGAGAGGCACAGCCAGAAAGGATCCCATACAGAGGGTGACACGGGCTTTCTAGAAGTTTCAGAGGAATTCTTTGGCAGGAAAGGCAGTCCACAAACACTGTGACTGAAAAAGGAAAAACAATCCTTTTACCCATCTGTGTTGAGCCATGTGGGAAGGTTTCAAAGTCAAGCAAATACTTTTGGCAAATACGGGCATGGAAAACGCTCCCTCTCCACCAGTGGAGACTATTCCAAAGTTAGCTGTTAGCGCTGCTGGGTCTGTTGTTGCTCTCTGTCTCTCCCCTAGCAAAGCAAATTCAAATATTGTTTTGGGGCTACTTTCCTTACAGTCGAATGCTTTGGAGCCCTCAGTTGCGATGTGCTCTGTTTTCTAACAATACCAGCAAGGAGCAGCAATGGGAAAGCAGTCAGGCCCCGAATGGTGCAAACAAAGCCTTGGAAATTCACAGTGCTCCTCCTTCTGCAGTCACTGACGGACTAAGCTGGTTTTGCTCTAGGGAGAAATCAAATGTAGGGATGAAAACACTGTAGTAATGAATGTATGAGGCTGTAACACGGACAGACTATACGGACATGACTGGCTGCAATCTCGCAGTGACCTCAGCCTTGGGTGCTCCAGGAAACCAGGACTCTGCAAACTGCTTTGCAATTTAAATGCCCCCATTAGGGGCCTGATCCTGCAGGAATTCTGGCCAGTAACGATGGTTCTGCAAGGTTCACAGCCTCAGCTCCAACGGTTAGGGCTTCTTGTTTGGAGCTTAAGGATTTAAGGGTTTAGGGCTTAAGGGTTTTAGATCTGACCAGGGAAAACAATGAACAGCACCTAGAGATTTCAGTTCAGCAGCTAGATTAGTACCCAGTATTGATTTCTTTGTAATAATTACACACATACACAGAACAGTGATTGCTACGGAGAAATCAATCCATTCAAAGCCACTTTGCACTTCATCTGACGACATAAATGAAATTACACAGCATTTCTCCGGGCGCACAGCACGCTGTAATCACAGGGATTGCAATACTCCTGGACTTTTCCTACTTGAAATACCAACCTGATGAGTTTACTAGAAGTTACAATTAGTCAGTTTGGCATATCATAGTTAATTGCTGCTTTCTAAACCAAGACATGGACTAGACAAAGCCCTTCCCCACAATGAAAAAGAAAGACCATCTTACATGCGATAGGCTTCCGGGCAGTCTGAACTGCCCAGCCCCAGGCAGATTTCTATTGACAGCAAATACCAATCAAATCCCTGTCATTTTAGTACAAGCACTATATCTACAAGCACACACACAGAGACACCAATGGTGATTGATATCAAAGGCATCAAACCAGCTCTTTCCCCCAAAAAAAGTTCCGAGTACTCATGTGTGCTAACTGTAATGCTGACACAAAAATCCAAATAACAAAATCCTTAGAACTTCTGAAGATTAAACTCCCAAAGATTATTTACTTATTTGATTCCCTAATTATAATTGTCATTCCTAGCTTTATAATCTTACATTGTCAGATATAGAAGTGTTCAAAATACAGTTAATTCAACTCCAGACCCAGAGCACTAGGTATCTACTTTACAATATCAACCTTTTTTCTTCCTATGGCTTCTATGACATTTGTTTTCTGGAGCTATTTCAGTTCCTTTATCTGAGTACATCCCAGAAGGCAGAGCTACAGCACAGCAGAGAAGGAGGATCAATAAAGCGACAATAAAAGGCATCCTGAAAACAGACCTTCCTCCTCACTGTAACAGCAGTGACTCATGAGGACAGGGGTATCAAATATGTTTAGGACTGAGGGAGGAGGTGCTTTTAGACTAACATGATTCAGTAAATATCATTTCTGATGTAACCACAGTTGTAAGAAACTTACTTGGTATAAGCTCATCCCACTAAGCCACAGTCACATTATCTGTCTTCCAGACGATCTCTTGAACTCTGTGCTCTGCACCCAGCACCAGCCAGGGCTCTGAGCAGCCCCTGGAGTCAGAGCAGCCTTCTGTCCTCTGACCTTTTATCTGAGCACTAAGGCTTACAGGGGAGCTCTGCAAGAAGCTCTTGGCTCCTGGAGGTCATTAGCAGTGTTCTCTTACTCAGCTGCACACAATATTGTCCCTAAAAATGGGATGGGAAAAATAGCTAGGAAAGGGATAAAGAGTTTCTGCAGGAAAAACCATAGTACTACAGCCTACACTGAAACAGAACTGTTTGGACCTTGCAGTATGTGACTTTTCTGCTTAACATGAAACTAGAATCAAGCACAGGTCAGGCTGGTCCCACCAGCATAAGCACCTCTTTAACAATCTGACTGTCTCCTGTTCTTCCTCACACACTCTCCCGAGCAGCGGTGAACCCCCAACAATCTGATTGCCCTTCGTTGTGGTCATTCACTGCACCTCGGACAGCCTGGGCTCAGCTGTAACTCCCAGCATGGGTGCTGGGGGAAGAAGCAGCAAGAGTGCATGTTTTATTCTGTTCACTTTAATAATTTCCTGGCACCACCAGCTCCTGGGGAAGCTTTACTCCTCGTTATTCATGCGCCCCCTTTGCAAAGAATTCTTCTTGACAGCAGAGAGGAGCAGGAGAGCAAGCAGAAAGAAAAGAGGAGGGACTAGATCATCAGCTGAACCTTTAAGAGAATGCTCTTCCACTGCCTCCCATCCTAACCATGCACAGCTGGCACGGCAGCCAGGGAGCGGTCCCCGCAAGAGCTTACGTCACACACCCAGGACACCCACGCTTTGCTTTCTTATTTACTTGCACATGCCATCGGGGAGTCTCTCCATCCCTGAAGAGGGCTCCAGCTGGCTTTAAAGCTGTGCTTTTGTTTGTAAAAACATACTCATGTTTTGTGCATAAAATTAAACCAAACCTCAAAATAACTCTATAGTTATTCAGCCAAATTGTACTGAAATTGGAGTGGTGAAAGTGAGCGTCAATGTGATTGTGTGTGCGTGTGCACACAACCCATACCGGCATAGAGAGCTTCATAGCTTCTTGTAAGCATATTTGCAAATGGAATATAAACAAAAACTCTTACCCATAAACACAGATCAGGGCACTGAATGTTTTTCTTGTGAAATTTCAGTATTGCTCCTTATCTGGGAAACTTGCATAGTTTCTTCTTGCCAAAGTAAAATATATCTTAGGTTCATGGGACTGAAGAATGACATTCTGGTTCTCCATGACCAGGGCCACTTGGCCAAGAGCAATCAGCTTGTTCAGATGTCTCAGGGAACCTTTATCTTTCAGAGGATCAAGCCTCAGTGTCTGGAGATCACTAGTCCTATCGCAGGCTCATCATCTGGGAATCACAGCCCTTCGCATTCTCACCCTTTCCTCTGTTGGCACAAACATCCAGCAAAAAAACATGAGCTGTGCACGCTGCACTCCTCCTCTGCTTTAGAGACTTCCTTGGTTCATGTGTTCATTAGGGATGATGTGCAAGTCCCATCAAAGTTGTTCTGGTAATAACACTTAGCTATGGTTAACAGAGACCAGGTAATTGGACTTTCTTCCAGATAAGCAGAAAAGCTGACATCTCACAGGTCACGGGAATTAACAGAGATGCTGGCTGGGCAGAGATAAAATTTCCACTTGTTTCAAGAGGTTCTGAGCACCTAAAACCCTTTTACAAATCACAGTCATGCTGTCTCCTGCTCAAACCGGGCTGCTGGATGTCTTGTTGAATCTGCTGATGACCATGTCACTAATGCAACGTGATTATTGCCCAGGCACAGTCACTGATGCTCGCTGCCAGCCAGAACAAGAATAAACTTTATCCACACTGGTTCTCTTTAATCGAAAAGACTAAGAGAATATCTGTGTGTATCTGTCCCCAGGAGCTACCACACTGAACTGGGCCTTACTGGTTGTCTTTACAACTACTACTTACTAATAGTACACTTAGAGACTGCAATAATAAAAAAATCACCCTGTGCTCCTGCACCGACCTCTCTTCCCTGTGTTTGGGTGAAGCAGCTCCCACAGCACAGCTGCCAGGCTTGACTCCCTCATTCCAACTCTCACACCGCCAGCACCAGTCTCCATGCACTCCTGACACAAAGGTGTAAACCACCCCTTGCTTTCTGCTCAATGAGTTCCAAGGTGGGTCACTCTGTCCTGGTGCACAGCGTGGCTGCAGGGACGTGCAGGGCGCAGCAGCAAGGAGAGGGCAGCGCAGGCCAGGGAAGAGGAATCACAGAATCACAGAATCACAGAATCACAGAATCACAGAATGTTAGGGATTGGAAGGGACCTCGAAAGATCATCCAGTCCAATCCCCCTGCCGGAGCAGGAACACCCAGATCAGAGGAGCCGGAGGTGGGTGGATGACTTTGGTCTGCAGCGCTGCCAGCTGATGGTGATGGGCTGAGACACGGGTCCAGCAGGGATGAGTAATTCTGCTGCCTTCTGCCATCTTCCCTGCTTGCAGCAAATAAGTGATCAACAACACAAACGTGAAAAGTCAGGTTATGTAGCAGTAGTAACAAAGTTTTCATGTGGATGATTAGGATTCATTAAATGCTCTGGCAATAAGTCATCTTGGAGGAGATATATTGCAGCTTTCTGCAGATTCAGGGAGGTGATCTATTTTCTGCAAAGCCATTTTTATTCAAGCTTGAGTTAAACATGGAAAAACAAACAACCTGGTAGTTACCGGGAGGTATGGGAGGGAAACACAGTTCCCAAGATTTTGGAAAGAAGGCTGCTGTGAAAAGCCATCTGTTTACTGTGTCCTCAGCAGGACTGTACAGAAATGTCCCCTTTAGGCAGGGTAGTTATTAACAAATGTAAAGAAGCAGTAAGCGAGTGTTGGAACATGGTTTCAGTCTGATTTTTTCCTTTTATGGTAATGCTGCCAACTTGCTGCTTCATTGTGATAAACCATTTGATTTTGTTTGTGATTAAGCAGAGTTAGCTGGTCTGTCAAGAACAGAGGGATATATGATTCTCGTGAGCAATCTGGAGGTGTCTGGTGAAAAACCTAAGCAGATTGCAGAAAAAAAATCCAACTGCATGTAGGAAAGATGGTGGGTTTTAGAATGTAAATGTGGATCTCTATGCTATTAAAAATTGAGGAGAAAATTTTTAAATGTCCAAAACATCTAATACAGGCATAAAGGGGGTGGATATGACAGTCTTCTGGCAGTGTCAAATTTGTAGAAAAGGCATTAACCAGAAATGTGTTGGAAGCTAGAAGACATATTTTGTCACTTTTTAGGCACCAGGGATTATGTTTAAGGAGTTTTATTCATGCAAGTCATTCTCTTCTGATAGATCTACCCACTTCTAATGTTCCCTGAGCTCAGAAATTCCACTGGCAGCTCTGTATCAAGAAGTCACTTTTATTTTCTTTATGGTATTTATGGGTTTGTGATGCAATATCAATACATGCCCATGGTTTCTATTTACACAACACTGTATTTTTAGCAAAAGTTCTACCATGTTCTCACTTTTTTCACTTACAGCCTAGCTCATATCCTGCAGTGAAAAATAAACACGGCTCACAGCTCCTCTCCTCCCAAATGTTTATGTGGAAGAGTCCTGCTGTGCTGATCGCTGACAAATATCTCCGATAGAAATTTAATGAGTCATTTTGCACCAATTTACCCAATGAAGCAGTTAAGTGGCACCATTTGCCGTGTGAGTGATCAATATAACAAAGTTATAGCTGTTGAGGAGCTGGGAGTAGAACAGTTGTTCAATATCATTCCAAGCCATAGCAGAGTCCTCCACTGCTTTCCCACTCTGGCTGAGGTCCAGGCAGCAATTACAACTGCAAGCTTAACAGTCGAATTTATCTCCATTATCTTTACACAGTACAGAAAGCCTGTTTATCGCCCGGTATTTATTACACACAGGGTCAGCCATAGGGGCCAGCCATCAGGTAGGTAGCCCTGCAAGTCACCTCACACACTGAATAAAAGGCTGAAGGAGTTCAACTCTTAACCCCTGTCCAGAGGCTCCACTGGGCTGACGCTAGCGCTGCGCTTGGCAAATAATCCCAAACCAAACAGGAACACTTGCTTCTGCCTTAACTAGCTGCCTCCAGTCTCAGGTTTGTAAACTATGCACACTTTTCAAAAATGTATTTGACCTGCCTGGGAATTTATTTTCCCAAGTCAGAAGATTTTTCTGCAGTCCATACAAGGCAGCCTGTGACAGCCCTGCACAAAGAAGGGACAACTTCAGCGCCCAGGCAGGTAGCTCAGAGCCGTGTCCAAGTCTGCTTCCAAACAGCTCCAAGGGTGGGGAGACCACACCTCTCTGGGAAACCTGTCCCCATGTTTGACCATTCCCACAGCGAAAAAAATTGTTCTACTTCAGACCTAATGACAAGAAACATGCCATTCACACATCTTGACATAGAGGGCAAATTGTGAAGCCTCCCATTACCACAGGCTGTTCTGGAAGTCTTGCTTCAATGGAGCTTTACAAGATAGTCTGGCTTTGCGGAGCACTTTATGAAACCTCAGTGGCTGTTCATTGTCCATCACAGCGCAGAGGTCCTAGCCTGAGATCAGCCTTTTGGTAGAAAATCCTGTGCAGAAGTTGTGAAGGTAAAGAGAAACTCCAAAAGCATCAGCAGGGAGGGACACCGAAGAGCAGATGACAGAGCGAGGATGTAACCCTCAGCCCTCCTGCAGCATCACAGCGCACAGGACTCTGCTGCGCAGAAACCTCCTCCATGGCTCACACAGTAGAAATGGAGACTTTGGGCCACCCTTTCATAAATCTTGCTCCAAAATATGTTACATGGTCCTGTTCATAGTAAAAAAGAATACTTGTGTACTTGTTGACACACTCTTGTAAAATATGTGAAGCACCTTGGTTTATCTTGTTCTTTGGAGGACATCTCAAAGAAATTCCTTGTCCTCTTGATAAAACTTGTGTCTCAGTCTGAAATTCAGGTATTTGAACTGCTCTGCTTTCAAAATTGAAAGCTTTGCATGACTAGATTAAAACATTTTCATTTTTGATGCCTTATCTGTCCAGATTTTGTCTCAAGTGGGCTGCCAGCCATACTTCATAAGCACAGTAAAAACTTGAGATTCAGGTTTGAGTTTTTCAGTTATAATCTTCTTATTGAGAGCCTGATCTTTTTGCTGTCCTCATTACAGTCTATCTCTAATGGAATTTACAAAAAATATTTTTTGAACTCTTAACCTTTTGTTCATTTTTTGTACAAAATATTTCCATTAGAGGTGGTTATTTAAGTGCAAGGGCAAATTAAATAAGATGTGAACCCAGGACTTTTGACTAATCATGGGTTGCCAGATTTTGGAAGGTCTAGGCTGTTCAATGTAAATCCTCACAAATACAAGTGTTTCTGTCAGGACAGCCATTTCCCTAGTTAATGGTTTTTTTTTTCTTTATTCACAGATCGAGAAGACCAGTCTATCCTGTGCACGTAAGTGAACAAACTTTAGTATATCTCAGTATTACAATGCCTTTATTTATTCCGAATTGATTCCAATTCTGATGGAACAGACCTATTCTCCTCGCCTTCAGTAAGCTTGAACTCCAGCCCGAAATCTCCTCCAGTAGACTTACCTGTTGATAAAATAAAAAGCAGCAGCAGTGTCATAGGAAGTCTTTAATGCCCAAGCATTTCTTCAGATTTACTTTCTGAATTCAGAGATTTAAGTGTTTACAATGAACAAGTGAGGAGTGTGGCTGTAAAACTGTGTGTGTAGAGAAAACAAGGGATTTTAAAAGGTTCCTCGAGTTCAAGCTGAGGAACTGTGAACAGTGAGGAACACGGAGCATCCTGGATGCTTACTGAACTGCTGCTCAGCTGGAGCTGCTGGTGGCTCACCACAACGTCCTAATTCAGTTGTCAGTGCAGAAAAGCGTGATCTTCGTGCTGGTGGGTTGTTTTGTGCTGTTTGCATGCGGTGCCGCTGGAAAGGGGGAGGTTGGGTCCCTCCCTGCTGGCAGCAGGCACCCCTGGAGCCTGTGCTGAAGGCAGGGGTGCTGGCTAAGAGGGCTCAGCCGCACCCGTGGGCTGGACCTGTCTGCAGCCTCTAACTCATAGGTTTAGGCAACAGTGAAATACCAGCTCAGCCAGCCCTGTTTCCAACTGTTTTCTCTCTGCCCCGGCTTGCTGGAGGGCCCCTCCTTGAGTCTGGACCTGCCAGGGCTCAGACAGCACCAGCGAGGGGGGTTCAGCTGCTGTATCATGGGCCAGGCAGGGATTTTATTGCAATAGGCTGTGCACAACTTGCTACTTCACAAAATCTCATTTTTTATCATTCCTACCTCTTCTGCAAAACACTCGGACTGTTGGACAGGGATTTCCTATTTGACCTTCAGTTTTAACCCTTTCTCCATTCCTCTGTTGCTAGCTGGTTGGTTTTATTTACTTGAATGCCATCAAGGACATTTTTACGTAATTTTGTGTTTGTTGTATTAGGCACTTTCCAGTTTTCCTGATCAAAGGTAGGATTTGATTCTCTGCAAATACCAATTATTGTTTGCAGAAGATGGCACGCATATTATTTATAGAAGGTTCATGCAGTGATGTTGTAGTCTGTCAAGTGTTGTAAATACACACAGTCCCAAACCAAACTTGTTTTAGGTTGTCTGTGAACAGGTGGCTACTGATTGAATACACATTTACACCACAGTTTTTAAAAAGCACTGCTACTGATCACCAGGCATACAATTACTTGTGAGTGCCACTGCTGACCAGAAAATAACTATCACCTAAGAAAAAGCAAAAATGATATACCGTATCTGGCACCATCAGGGCTAGCAGAGCTCTACCCTCTGTAGTAACAAAATTTCATTACATGCAAGTATATCAATCAAGAACCTGTCAAAAATGCATTAATACTAAAAAGAAATGTAAAATTGCTGCAAATAAAAATTGACCATCACATTCTTCCCAGGAGGAAACATGCCATGGTAATGGAGACTAATTTACAATATGCATTTCCTACTTCTATTCCTGTACTTTAGTTTATTTTTCCATTAGGAAATCTCCAGATCTTCTTTTAACTTTGGAATATTGTGATTTTTAAGACAGGAACTTTCTTTTGCAAATCTATGCCTTTTTGTTCATGAAAATCCATTAAAGGATCCACTTCTGATTGCTACCATATATTGAAAATAACTTTTTCTCTCATCTGGCCAGCTAAGCTGAAACATGAGGTGTTTCACACCAGTAATACATAAAATAGAGAGAATTAAATATCTTTCTCATTTTGAAAACAGCTATGGTAAGTGATTCATTGAGATGTCTAGAATAGCTGTTGTATGTTTTATGGAATCATGATCCATAGTTTAAAACAGTCCTCATGCATGTCTTGTAAAGCAAAAAGATTAGTCAAGATAAAACCAATGTACACAACTTTAACCACAAAGGTTCACCATCCTTCTTCGCCTTATTTGGCTGTACAGGAAGAGGAAAGTTCACTTGGCTTTCAGCTGGGCAGCTGTCAAGTGGAAGCAATTTGCATTATTTTATAGAATGGCTAAAAATCCTAAGAAATTATCTATTTGCCTAAAATATGTAACAATAAATGAAGACTTCATGGCATTGATCAGCTGAGATCTTTTTTTTTTTAAATAGGACAGACTCAAACTTTCCAAGGCTTGGTACCTGAATTCTAAAAATGTAGCTGTAATGTTTCATGTATAAGTAGCTGTGGATGCTGCCAAAAACTCACTTATGTTTAGAGATGCTGCGGTGCAGACTCTTGCATTCCTCTCCTTACTGCTACCCATCTCCCACAAATAACTTTTTGCTATTTATCTTATGGGAATTCAGCGGGAGAGCCAAAATACTGGTGTCAAAAGGCAAGCAGAAATTGTGCACTTTAAGTACTCTGTGTAATACTTTCTAAAGTAAAACTTCAGCAAAGTTACTCCATTGTTACTAGAGCTCACCTGGAAACCAAAGGCTTGGTGGGATGCTGAGTACCTGGGAACCGCCCGAAATGCTGCTGGGCGCACAGGCAGGGGCATAGATCTGAGAACCAGGCGTGATTCCGTGTTTCTGAGTATAAATACACCCATTCTTGGGACATCACCCTCAGCTCATTGAACCTATCCTCGTGTGGTTAAGTATTGTTTGCATTCTTCTTCAGTTCCTACCCTTTGTGTGATTAACTGTGGTATGTTCAAAATGCTCCATCTGCCTTTAATGCTTATGGGTTCTAATGCTTCCTCAGAATTTCCCATCTTTCCTAGATTTCATTATTTCCTCTACATGTATTAATAACTACACACATGCTGCCTTTGACCCACTCTCTGTGCACACATCCTTTCTGCTGTTAGGTCGTTCCCATGGGCTGAACAACTGAACATCCTCTCATTTCATTCTCTGCCAGTTGCTCTCTGCTGCTGGACAGTCAGCCTTAAATCCCCACATCCTACCACACACATCTAAAGCTGCCTTTCTGCAACATAAGAAACTTTATCCCATGGCTGTGCTTACTAACGAGATATCTGTGTCTCCCTTATTATAACACAGCATAGCATAACTAATAAATATATAACACTGCACTAAGGGTATGAAATCTTTATGTGTCTGAAAATTAAGGCAGTTAAGACTCTCCTATTCTTCAGTTTTGGTCCCTGTCCTGTTTTGGGCTGCCTTCACTGCTCCGCCTTGCTATTGGGATTCCCCGTGATTCCTGCCTGCACTCAGGCCTCTCCCCCTGCAGTCTCTCTTTGACATCTGAGTTGGCCACTAAATATTCTGCATTCACTCTTGCAAAGACCATGGTGGGCTGTGTTGACCAGCACATTATATGTTGCTGAAGGAAAAATCCCAAGAAATCTGTCCAGTTACTCAGAGACATGAGCAACCTCAGTGCATCAGCAATTAAGCATTAATTGGACTGAGCAATGGCCAGTGAACAGGCTTGTGGCTTTTCAAGCTTCTCCCAATATAAGCAGAGGCACCAGCCCTTGAAGAAGACTTCTGGCCTTTAAGTTGTTCAATTTCTAAAGATGCAGGTGGATTCTCTGGGAGTTTTCAAAAGGTTTTTTACTAAAAATTCCACAGGTGCTTATTTGCATAGCTAAGCACGTAAGTGTTTTAAAGATCTCCTCTTAAAACTGTCTGATCTTGGGGTTTTCCTATTTTAGCCACTTCCTGAAAAGAGTGGGTAGAACGTTTTCTAGAAAGCAGGTGTGGCTAAAAGGGCTGTGCACAAGTTTCAGTTAAACAAACAAAAAACCACCTTAAATGAATGAGAAAAAAAATCTGATCAAAATTCTGGATGTCTGGGGTAATGTGAAGCCTGTGAAAACAAATGCTTTCTTAAACTCTTGAGTTGCCCATGCAATCAAAGACTTTTTAATTACCCTTTACTTTTCTTGATACACGCATTTAGTTTGAATAGCTTCTATAAAAACAGATGGTAGCAGGGTGCTATTTCCACTTAATTCGATACAGTAACAGATAAAATGTCAGGTGAGGCAGTGACCATCCTGCCCTTTTCCCCTTCCTCCCCTCTCTCTTTTTGGGCAAAGAGCCTCACCTGACCACAGGACCTCAGCCCACTTTCTCCTCTCACGTGTCAAGAAGCAGAGCCATCCAGAACATCCTCCAAACTGCAAAGCCCCCTTACTCAAAAGACTCCTTCACGAGAGAGCTGAACTCTTTTCTTTCCCAGCTCACTAAATCTCCAAGGCTGGAGCTGGCAGGCGTTGCTGCCTGGCCCTTCTCCCGCACAGATATCTCATGTAGCTTTAGACCCGGGGTGGAGCTTGGTGCTGCACCAGCTCGGTCTCTCTGGGGAATATTCTTATAAGTAAACTAATAGGATCAGTGGGCTGGCTTCTGAGACGGGTCTCTAGTGGGGTACAGCTGGTCTAGGACAAGGATTTTCATTATCTTTGCCCATCTCATCCCTGCCAAGCCCTAATGTGATTTAGAGCACCTCCTTGACTGCACTGTGCGCAGCAGCTTCCCGCAGCGCCAGCACAGCCAGATTAAGAGATGTGTGAACGGCCAATTTTTGTGGTTCATTGCTTGCTGAAACAAATGCTGAAAAGAAATTCTGCTCTTATGTTTTAGATGTTTCCAAAAGTGGAATTAAGCTAAGTCTTTTATATCATAACATTAATATAGAAAGCTCCACACTTTAAACAAAAAAAAAATCACATTTTTTTAAACTGATTTTTTCCTAGTTATACCCAAACATACAAGAATCCTAGCTACACCACAGGCTCACCCCACAACAGTGAGGCCAACTTGCTAGTCTCACCTTGTCCTAATTTGGAAACCTCTTCTATCTGGGATAATTTTCATTTAATGTGAAGGTAATGGAGTCACAGAGGATTTAGTAGCTCACGTGGTGCAAAAACTCAGTTATAGCGGAGTACTATATATGTAAGCTTATGCACTTTCAGTTGTGTACTGAGTTCCTAAAACAATGACTGGCAAGAAATGTGGGAAGAATAAATCTAAATTATGCCACACAACGTGAAAGTGCTGTTTTTAACAGAGCAAGCCCCTGAGCCTAGTGGACAGTTTTGCTTTGGGAAAGCCAAGGAGTTTCCTAAGAGGAAAACACATATGGGAAGTAAGCATGTATGGGAAGTAGATTAAGGACTGTTGGGCTAATCAGACCTTTGCAACAGGACCTGCTTTTGATCTGTTTTTTTTTTTTTTGTGTGTTGTCCTGAGCTGGGTGCAAAGAGCACTGGCAGTGAATGTGCTGCCCCACTGTACAACAGGCAACGAGAATGATGTGAGACGCTTCATTTAAACAAATGATCAGTCTAGTCCTGAAAGATCATGATTAGGACAGTGGTAACAGTGTTTATATGGTGAACTCCCACCTTGGAGCATAGCCATTCCTCCTCATTAGTTAGTTTTCAAACACATGGTATTTTATCACTGAGATGAAATCTAGACGTTGTCATACAGCTGTGATGTATCCTTCAGAGTTTAAGGGCTACTGATGTTGTTTAATGGATACTTGTTTAAATAGACCTATGTACTGTCATGAACATTTAAAAATGTGATGAAAAATTAAATGTATTCATCAGTTATGGACATTATTCTCCATTACTTATAGACTTCAAGAGATTTTTTTTCTACTTGTAGCTGTTGTGTTCCTGTCTGGTTTCCTTTCCATGTTGATGCATTTCCATTTCATGTTGAAGAACTTTTTATTGTCCACTTCAAAAGGAAGTTAAAGCCCCAAAGTCTATCTGCAGAAAACAGAAACACCCTCAGCCTGGCAGGAGCAAAGAGTTAAGGATGAAAGCACAGAACAAAATGTTAAGTAACTTAAGCATTACAGTATGGTAGGATAATTACAAGTAAAATGATGCCATATATGGTAATACTCCCAGGGATTCAGTGGAAAGCCAAATGATGGGCACTGTTGCCCTGGGAGAAAGGAAATGCAATTCATGTAGAGATGAACTACAAATAACCTTTCATAAAATGGAATAGTTCAAAGCCCAGCGTTTGTTTGAAAGAAAGGGTTTTTTTAATTATTTTTTTCCAAAGAAACAAAGTTGTAAGGTAGATTTATTTGAAAACTTTGTATGCATATGTCTTCAAATTGGTGTGCTTGGTTTGGAATTTTTCCCAGGACACTTAATTTTTATCAATAAAACATGGAAATGTTTAGCACTGAAGCCCAGGCAGAAATGAATCCAGCCTCTAAACTGTGCAAATTAACCCAGGTCTCGTGAAAAGGAACATATTCATCTAAATTATTTCTGGTTAAATCTCTAAAAGCCAGAAGAAACACTTCTCATTGTGTCGTACCTCAAGCAGGAATTGTTTCTGGTTTCCCAAGGTTTACATCAATGTCATCCTGTCTTGAAAATTCTGCCCAGCATTTACTCATATTTTTTGTGTCCATTTATCACTGGTCCCTTGGTAGGGAAAATTAACTCCTGTATTTCCTAATTAGGAAAAGAAGCAGAACTGCAATGGATCCAGCTAAATAGTTTCAGCTTCAAAAGAGATGACAAATATCCATGGCACTTTTGAATGTATTGTTTTGAATGTATTTTTAAATCCGTTTTAGTTTAAATCTAAAGACAAAGAGGTCCAACTTACATTTAGGCTGTTGTCCTCCTCACAGCACTAGATTGATACCGTTGAAAGTTTACCAGGTCCACACCCCCTTTAACGTCCTTTTTCATTGCTGAGACAGGACAGTGCAAAGGTATTTTCATCTGTATAATCACTGGAGACAAAGGTATCTAGAAGACATGAGACAAGAGAGCTAAAAGCAGGTGGGAAATGTTCTTGTGAGAAAAGACTGTGTGAATCTGGCCCTTGTACCTGTACTTTGAAAATGAGTGTTTTACTTTAAGAGAGGGCTTAAGAGTTGTAAATAAACTTAACCTGGAAGTCCTCTGGGAGGTGAAAAGTTACCAATGCCTTCCTGCTACCCAAGGGACACTGCACTGAGAACAGCGGGGACCTGATTCCGCTGGGCAGACATCTCCCCACACGAGATGTCCCCAACTGCCTGGCTGGCAGGGACACCCCAGGCAGTCCCTGCTCTGGTCCCACTGAATTCAAGGAGCTTTTGAACGTGCAGTTCAGATGAGGAGGACCATCACTTACTCTGCAGCACCGATATAAGCTGTTAGTCTACTTTAATGCCAGAGTTTCAGAAGGAAAAGCTATTTTGTTGCTGATGATGTTTCTTCTTACGGCTGTACCCCATCACAGCCAATGTTGTATTTTTTGGTCTTAAAACATGAGCAGACTCCCTGCCAGCTCCGCTTCTCATAACGTTCAGATGCTGCCAAAGCACAATAAACTGCCGTTCAAAAATGCATCATGTTTTAGAATTGCCTTAAATGGCCCAAAAGTCTAGTCAAAATACTCACGGGACAGAGATACAGCTCTGATAATGTGTTCTGTGCATGCTGAAGTCAGGTGGATTTGGGAGGATGGTGTTCTGGGATAAATACTGAGCCTGGCAGGTTCCAGTCCTGTTTAAACATTAAATAAACACATCACGTGGCAGAAGGAGTCCCCTAGTCACCTGCCTGCTTTTGTGTTACTTTCTTTCCCCTCAGAGGTGAATCTGGTGCTGGCAAGACAGAAAATACCAAAAAGGTCATTCAGTACCTGGCTGTTGTTGCTTCATCACATAAGGGCAAAAAGGACACCACCATCACTGTAAGTGAGCTCTGCTGTCTGTAAGTCTTCTGCAAGGCTGGTAGGACTGTACTTGAGCTGACTGTGCTCACAGCAAGTCAACATCTGTGGCTTGCCAAAGAGTCGACATATTAAGAGTACACAACTACGTCACAGCTCTATGTTTATGGAAAAAAACTTTTGTTTGACACCCCCTTAGGCATCAAATCAGAATGTACTTCGCTAAAAGAGAAATATTCATAGCTTTCCATATGCATAGCACCTATTTATATCCTAGCATGAAGCCCTTGAAGTCTGCAAGGGCTCGGGTCCTTATTTTACCCTTGGCCCCTGGCAACTAAGAAGTTTGGGAAAGCCTTTAGCTAACACATTGTCCAACTCCATCACAAAAATGTATACCGGCATTTAAACTTCCAAAGTTTTGATTGGCTTTGTTAGCAAGCAAGTTTCTTACTAACTAGCACAGAGTCCCAGTATCAAACTTTTTTTTTTTGTTTTACTCCTCCGTCAGATAAAATTATTTTGAAAGGCACAATTTTTTTAAAGTATTTTTTCCTTCAAAATGTGTAATAGTCTTGCTGTAGTGACTAAAGTTTGTTTTCTTGATGTGAATCACAATATGAGCTTATACCTGGCCAGTTCCCGGAGATCATTATTAGTGTGGCTGAGGCTCTCAACTGTCTTTGCTGTTTCCAATGATACAACTCCAGCTCCTACATCATTTCCAGCCTTTTGAATGTTACTCAGACTTCTGCAAAAAAATGTAACAATGCACTTTTATGACAAAACAGGCTTAATTCAGGAAGACACTTCAGTGTGTCCCAAACGCAAGACTGGGTCCAAAATACGTAATTAGTAGAGCAGTGGGCAACGAAGTACAAAATCTCATGACCATACCTGTGCTGGCTCTTGCAGCTGCCCGTGCCTCCCCTGTACGCTGGCAGATGGAGGACTCCAGAGCACAGCCTGGCCTCTCCCACCATAAATAATTGTTGTTTATGTACAGCAGATTCTGCTTCAGGGCAGGGGAGGGAATAGACGTCCCTTCGGGTAGTATTTTCTAGAAATCTGTGATTAAATTTAGTGGAAACAGTCCAAGGCTAAAGGCATCATTTTCCTTTGTTGAATGTTTATGCAAAAAACCCCTTATTTCTTCCTACTGGGTCCCTGCTCAGTGGCCGGGGGAAATGAACTTGTGGTTTCAAGGACATTCCTAGTGGGCATGTCACTGCGGTCGCTGCGGACTCCTCTGCGGAGTTACATGAGTCTCAGGATCAAACTGTCCCTGAGACAGACCTGAAGGCAAATATCCACCAGGTGGGAGCTGAGAGAAGGTCTAAGTTGTTCTGTAACATGCTGACAAATAGTAATTCAGTGACTGGGACTACTGACCCTCCAACTTCAGTCATTAAAAAACAGCGAATAACAAAATGCCTCAGTTGCACCGGAGAAGGACTGGGGATTTCCCATAAAGATATCTGTCCTTGTCTAGTCCTGGGACACTAACCTACTAACCTGGGACTGGATCCAAATCCCATCCCTTTGCTTCAGGGTTGTTTATTTTTCTTCTTCAGTTAAAATCCTCTATAGATGTTAATGGTATTTGTACTCTTGGTATGTCTGCAATAGATGGTTGTATTTGTAACCCTGGTTTATTTGCATGGAAACTGTGTATTGGTTATTTTAATACAGGAAAAACAATAAAAATGTCTGTGTAATGGAAATGATACTGACACTTGTTTTATACCACGTTATTCAATACAGCAAGGTCCATCTTTTTCTTACGTGAGTAACTTAGACTGTTTGATGTGTGTTTAAGGCACTGAGTGTAGATCTGCATGCTATTGTTGCACCTCGAAAATTTAAGAGAGATTTTGTCGAAATATGTTGTATGATATGATAAAAAGCAACAATAGCGCCAAATGCTCTCACAAATCAACCCTAACTGTGTCAGGCTCCATGGTAGAGAATGAGGTCTGACACAGGCAGGGTCATCTTTCAAATATCACTCTCTTCTATACGTGTATGTTCCAATTGCCGTAGTTTGAATGAAATTTCCCACGATCCTGAAAGAGCCATTCAGCCTGAAATTGAGCAATGTGATTTCTGAATGAAAATATCCAAATGCTTTCTGTGCTTCAGGTTGAACTTTTTAGGACTGTTGTGAAATAATTCCTAAACCTCACGGTGTTTGATTGATGTGGTTGCCTGCATGCTTTCCGTTTGATATTGCTTTCAGTTTTACATTTTCATGTAACTCTTGAGGATTGTTCACATCCGCAAAAGTTAGCATGCTCGTAGCTTGCTGCTATGATGTGTAACAGCCATTCCCACTGCAGCGTGTCTGCAGGTGTGTTTCGGCAGGTTCTTACAGGGTGGTGTGCCACACCAGTGCCTCAGGAACAGAGGCAGTTTGCAGACAGTCTGTGCCAGGCAAGTGGGATTTTTTTTTTATGGGGTCTTTTTTTTCCCCATTCTGACCGCTGCCTCTCAGACTTTGGCTATGACAAAGGACAATGTGTTGCCCCTTAGTTAATTTAGTACTTCATTTTACAAGGTCTCTGTGAAAAAAAGAATTCATTGCTGGCATAGGCACCTCTGGGGAGTTCAGGGGACTTACAACTGTGTACAGTGCTGTTAATTCACAGCCACAGTTTTATACCCCAAGTTCATGGCATAGTTCAGCTCTCACCAGAAGCAGGTGGTATGTGTCTCAGTTTAGCAGGCAAGGCTCTGGTTTAGCTGTCACCCTCTGATTTCAGCAAGACCCTGCACTCATAGTGGAATTTTTAAGCCTATAGAGTGTAACTGGAAGGAGTTGCTCAGTACAGAGAAACTTCAGGGACTTTAAGGAATTCATTACTTATTCCAGGACTCCTGTATTAGCTTGTTTGGAAATCTTCCTTCCCTCTTCCTTCAACTCTTAGGTAGTATGTTTTAGGAGATTTTTGGTGGAGTTTTTATTTTCCTTTTTCCAAAATGCAGCATTGACACATGCCTTAGCTCTCAAAAGATCTCTGCTCTCAGGAAGGTACTCTTTCTCCCGTCTCATGATCATGCAGATAAGTTTAGCCATTTGTTAACAATCTGCTGCTTTTTACTGATAATTTTGAGGAAGCTCTCATCATCACCACGTAGATTACAAGACAATCAGGAATGGCACTTAGAAAAAGGTTGTACACTAATTGGGAAGCACTTTAATTTTCCAAATTATTTCCCCTGGATTCAACCTAAATATTGCCTTATTTTCTAATTACAATTATTTAAGTGATATCATGTTATCTATCAAGGACTTTTTCCTTTTCTGAGCGAGTTATTTGAAATAATGCATGTTACTGCAGAGTAGTACGCAAAGAATAGGATGACAAGAAGCAAATGTGAAAGTGAGTGACCTCAGAGGACAGAGCCGAAAAGTCCAAAAAAGCTGTATTCATAAGCAAAGGATTTGTTCAACTGCACTGACTTGTTTAGAAATAAGAGTATTAAATGCATGCTTGTTTCATTGCATGATTTGTTTCATTAGCAATTACCAATCACAATTAACAATATAATACAAAGTTTGTGTGTTTGCATGAGAATTCATTATCCTAGTTTGAAAGAAATCAATGCATTTCCATATTTCACCTAAATAGCCTTGCATGGATCATTATTAATAGACTTGATGAAATCTGCTTTGTAGCTTTGTGCTGCATTACATTAAAATGATTCTCGGCAAGTTATTCTAATTACATCGTCATTTGCTAGCAAAGGATCTCAATAAACTAACTTGAAAAAGACATGCTAGAGGTTCCTTTAAGAATATCCCTTCTGAAAATGATATTAAACTGGAAACAAAATATATTTGACATTGAATGACCCTTTTCTTTAAGAAAGGCCAGTCATGATGCTAAACAGATTAATAGACTTTGATCTGTCACAGGCAACAGGGCTGGAGAAGGGTCATGTACACAGGACAGCAGTCAACTGCACAAATATACAAACACAAAGATTAACGGAGAATGAAAACAAATCCACATGAAGTGCAGTATTAAAAAAAAAAAAAAAAAAAGGTCCAGGCTTCAATTATCTTTCACATTTTTCTCCAGTGTACATTTGTTGGCTTTAATTAAGTAATTATGAAGTTTAGGGTTAACTGCGTTTGAATGAATTTTAGGGTGAGCTGGAAAAACAGCTTCTACAGGCAAACCCCATTCTTGAAGCTTTTGGAAATGCCAAAACTGTGAAGAATGACAACTCCTCCAGATTCGTAAGTAGGAGAAATTCAGTTGGATCTACGTGGGGGGGAGGTACAACATCTAATCCCTTAAAAACAGTTTAGACTTTCTCTCTGAAATAGGAATCTGGCCTTATAGAAGATTAAAGATCAAGCTCAGACTTGACAGTACCATTGTCCTCTCCCAGTTTAGCAGTCTCTGTGTGGCCTTCCAGGGTCAATTCCTGGTACAGGACATATCCACCTTCAGAATATTTGCAAACAAAATCTGCACTTTCTCTTTCTTTGCACCACTGTTGAGAATATATCTTATAAGGTGTGACTGTTACTTAGCAAAAGTGGTTAATATATTACATTTAAAACTACAGGAGAAAGAAAAACAGTCATACAGATTCAAGTTAGGCTGGTGTGGGCTGAGGGGTGTCACTATTTGATGACACTTTTTTTCTGGGAATGCTGGCAGATGCCTCTTTTCCCTGCAGACCCTCCTCTCCGACTTCTGCTCTCTCCCTGCAGAGTTCAGGGATCCATGCAGAGGAATTATGCAGATCCAATGCTATTCCCTCATTGAGCTTCTGGAAATCAAACCAGAAAACAGATGTTGTCATATCCCCAGTTTCCAAAGCCTTGTCCAGTAGGGCTGACTCCTTTCCTTCTAAGTGCCTGAACAAAATGTGGGGGCAAATCTCTGCAGAGGCAACATCAGAGAAGTTCATTTCCTTTCAGGCTTTTCCATGGGTTGTCCTGGCAGGAGGCAATCAGGCATGTTATTCTTAAAAGGATGATGTACATGTCATATTAAACAGGCTAAAAATAATGTTGGAAAACCTGGCATAACCTGAAAGAACAGTCCAATCTAGATCTTCTTTTCATTCACAGGGCAAATTCATCCGCATCAACTTTGATGTAACAGGCTACATTGTCGGCGCAAACATAGAGACTTGTATCCTTTTCCATGAGCTGCACGGGAAGCTAACTAGGGTGAGCAGAAGGAAGTAAGATAAACAAGCTCCATCGCATGTCTAAGAAAGGCAAATATTGCTGAGGCTGGTATAAACAAGGATGGGGGGAAGTGGCTCCATTTATGCTTGGTACCAGCTTCTCAGTTTGTCTTACTCTCACGTTTACATTTTCAGGTCTGTTTTCTCAGCTATAGGAAAGTGTGCTGCTCCCCTTATAGAGCTTCAGAAAATGGAAGCACCATACCCAAGACAATGGCAGGGGACTTTAAAAGCAGAATCCCAACAATACAATAATGGCAAAAACTGGTTTGTGGTTAAGATTGCATGAGATCTGGAGAGCTATGCAGTCGTTTTGTTTAGTATCAGTGTGATCCACCGGTTCCCTATGGTCTACGTTTCCAGCTGCATAGACAGTTTTGAAACTTTACTGTTTCTTACCAGTGCTGTGACAAGCACTTGGAAAAAACACTGAATGCTTGGTATTGTCACTACAGTTTACCCAGGAACTTGGAGAGTGCTTCCCAGTTTTCAAGTCCAGGTTTGGCACTTTGTCCCAGTCCTGCCCACATGTTGGGATGAAGTCCAGATGCTCTGTACGACCTCACCCTCAGCCCTGCACACTCTGGCTTATGTAAGGGAAGGGTCCTGAGCCTTGCAGACTGAATGATCAAGCCTGTGGCTGCATGTGCCTCACTGTTTAGGTACAGCAAAGGTCATAGATGTTGTACTGGGATAGAGGCATCCCAAGAAAAAGCAGTGAGAATAACCTGGTAAGCGAGAAGTCTATATGACACCTAGTGTGACAGCTTTCTAGTTCATGTCTGGAGAACTGTGGGGTCATTTTAATAAAAGTGATATACCCTTCTCTTCCGCCCCTCTAAAGGCTTTATATTAACAAAGACAAAAGAGACAGGAAAAGCCAAAGAACATGGTGTGGTCAGAAGGGCTGTCTTAGAGTCCTTACAGTTCCTCTCCCTTTGTCAAACCAAAGGACAGTTTATCCTGAAATTGCCTTGATCTCTGCATATTTTGTTAAAAAGCCATGGTCAGAAATTACATGTTCTGGAAACTGTGGAGTCTCCTTCTCTGGAGACATTCAAAACCCGCCTGGATGCGTTCCTGTGGGATCTGATCTAGGTGCTGCTCCGGCAGGGGGATTGGACTAGATGATCTTTCGAGGTCCCTTCCAATCCCTAACATTCTGGGATTCTGTGTGTGTGTGAAGGGAAGCAAATACTTTTGCTGATGTCCCAGATAGCATCAGGTGCTAGATATTTCCAGAGAATTTGTCTGCTCTGGATGCTACATACTGCCCTGCTGTTTCCAATGGCACACCCAGAGCAGTAAGCCATATATCAATAGCCTCCATGGCTTTTTTCAGGTTGTTTCAGAGAAATTTGGCTTAGCCTGACTTTGCTTGCCAAGCACCGTTGTCTCTTCCTTTGGTCATGTTTATGAGATAGTGCATTTTAATGAACAAGTTCATATGTAGCTAAGTTCCTCAGTGCTGCATTGCTCATTTTTGCGCAGAGAAGGAGCTGCTTGCTCCAATAAATGAGAAAGAAAGATGCAGCTATAAAGAAGGACCTTATCTCTTGGGTGTAACTACAGTTTATCTTTCTGCTCTTATTTTGACAAATGATCTTTAGAAAAAATCAGGTTTTAATTTTTTTAGTCTTCAGTGAAGTTTTAGCTGTAGCACTATAGCTTTTAAAGAGTGAATCACCAACTAAAGTTGTAATACACTATTGCCAACTTCATTTTTAGTCACAAAAATGGACCATAAATAAAGTTTTTTTTTATTATTTTTATACCTACAATACTAACCTCAAGCTTTTTTTTTCTAGCAGCCTCACTTTATATTGAAAGAATCATATTAGTCCTTGCTTTTAGAAGTGGTGTGAATTGTGTTGTGAATACTGGTTTTATATATCTGACTTTAGAAGCATTTATGTCTATTGTGATTCTTATTAACATGATTACCAACATTTATCATACAATAAGAGGTAGGAAATTGATCTAGTCATTGTGGTGAGAATTATACCAACACCAGAGCTCCTGCCACAGAATTAGATGCATGTTCCTGTTAGATAAACTCATGGCAAATATTTGAACAATGCTATTGATGGTTCTGAGGCTGATGGCACAATTAAGGAAGGACTGAAATATGTTATTGTTTTTTTTAACAAACTTGACAAACAGATTTGCTTGAAAAATCCCGTGCTATTCGTCAGGCTAAAGATGAGCGAACATTTCATATCTTTTACTATTTGATTGCTGGAGCTTCTGAGCAAATGAGAAGTAAGTTACTTGCTAATGATTCTTAGATCTCATTGAACAGTCTGAGCAAAGGCTTACTTAAGTAATTTATCTTAACTTCTTTAATTGTATGTCATTCAATCCTTTCTATAAATAAACAGCTCTTTAGCTATAGAAAATAATTCTCTCAAGTTAATTATACGAAAGCTTCAATTGGTGTCCACCTGTTTGAGCCATGTTGCCTGCAGTTTACAGGATGTTTCAATTCACAAGAGATGTAAACCCATTCCGATCCCATCTTGAATGATATTGAGAGGATGAACAGGGAAGAGTTATTAACTATCTTTTACACAAAAGAAATTGGGGTTCCCACTAAAAATATTGGCTGTGGTTTTAAAATAAACTAAGATAATGTCTTTCCCACAGCACATTATTATACTGTGAAGCCTATAGCTTCAGAACATTGCAAAGGCGAAAAGTCTAAGTGGATCCAAAAAAAGGATTAAACATAGTATGTATTGGAACATGACAGTTCAAATATGATTTCTTTCCCTAAATCAGTGGTTGCCAAAGGATGAATAAAGCAATTGATAACTCTGTATTTGCCCTGTTTTTTATGCTCCTTACATAAGAAGCTGTTGTTGGCCACAGTATATGGCTGAAGAGTCTTTTGGTCTGGCCCATTATGGTTATTACCTGGTTCCATTCTTATTACCACCCGAGATAAATCCCCAGAGGGAGAGGTGTAATTCTGAGTAGGTTACACATGGCATTAAATGAAAGACTTTGAGGAAGAATGGGTCAAATCTGAATCCATAGGGTGCAAAATTCCACTGAGAGACAGAGACATTCTCCAGTTACTAATGCAAACTGGAAGCTTAACACAATCAAGCTGGCTAAATGAAGAGTTCTTTTGAAAATATTTATGCACCATAAAACTCTAAACTCCTCATAGAAGCAGAGTCTTCCTTTGGTGAAAACACCTGTTGTTCATTGGGAAAACTCATGAACCAGGAGCACTGAGTTGACACACTTAAGTAAAGCTTTTCTTCTTTGCTTTTTAGATGATCTGCTGCTGGAAGGCTTCAACAATTACACCTTTCTGTCTAATGGCCACGTGCCTATTCCTGCTCAACAAGATGATGAGATGTTCCAGGAGACCTTGGAAGCCATGACAATTATGGGCTTTAATGAGGAGGAACAGATAGGTGAGACTTGTTAGCAAAACTGTACTCAAGGTAGATTGTCACATCTGCAGGTGACACTATATAGAGATGCAAATGCACAAAGGTTAGTTCTGTCCAGAATAATCACTTCACAAAATATGCATATGAAATAAGATTCATATAAGAAAATTAAGATTATTTACATTTTATGTCCATGCTTCTCTGGAGAAGCGTGAGCTTGTATGAACCACCAACTGGAGGATTCTGAATGTACCCATGTTATTTAATCGCTTTGCCTCTTATTTCCTCTGTGTAAAACTATTACCAACTGTTACCTAGCTACTAACTGCGCTGTGAATTAGTGCCCATAGATTTCCCTCCTCCTCTGGAGGTATTACGTGAATTAAACCACAGATGTCTCATGGGAAGAGAATGAAGATTCTCTCTTAAGGCAAGAGTTCTCAAGCACAGATTTGTTTCTACCTCACCTTAAGAATAACACGGGAACTCAGTTCTGTGTCATCAAGAGAGACACAAGATCAACACAGGATCTAAACACAGCATCAAGATCACATAACACAAGCAGCATGGTCAGAGCCAGTAACAACAAGGAACTGAACTGGTGGCAGCACAGTGCCTGGAGACAACATAAACCAACAGCAGGAACCTGGGAGGAGGATAGCAGGGGCTGAGAATAGGCTGGCAGTGAAGACACTGAAACTGCTCTCGTAGATCCATGACACAAAACACCACCAGGCTCCTTGGAATCATTGCCACCTTTGTACTAAACAGGGGGATGCTTCAGGATGTTTTGTGAGTGTTAGAGTGACTGCTCTTGCCTTGCAAGAAGATCTAATTATGACTACTGCTTTTAGGTGGTTGTTAGAAAAGTTGTTAAAAATGCGACAGTGGCCTACCTTTTCCCATTGCTGCAGTGGGTTCTGGTGGGAGCAGCTGAAGCCAATATGAAAACTCTTTGCAAACCGCCTTCAAAGGTTTAAACTGGCAGCACTTGCTGGAAACACGGTGAACAAAATACTGAAGAATCACCACCTATACTGGAAAACAGAGCATGTATCATCAAAGGGGAATTATCTCTGTGATGCACAGAATCACAGGGCAGCTCTATACAGTAATTTAAAGATGGAGCAAAGAAAATTATTGTCACAATATTTTGCTGTCCATCTGAATGAAGAATTGCAAGGCTTTTCCCTATAAGTCTTATCAATTCTGGAGACCTGGTCATAGGAGGAACATGACATGCACTCCTGACGCATTTGAATTTCACAGCATCAGTGCAGTTGTCAGCTGCAAAAGTACTCTAACACATGGGGTTTTGAAAGGCAATTAGCATTTATGAAAGGGAAGATTTCTCACTAGGAGAATTCCATACACACCCAGAACAGACTACTGAATTCCAGCCAGTTCTAACAACAGTAATGATCACTTAAAGCCATTTTTTTCAGAACTTTCCAATAAGTAGCATTTAAAAAGTTGCAAAATATTCTGATTTAATTTTGAAAGAAATTGAGCAGGCTCAAATAGCTCATATTTGTATTCACTGATTCAGAGAAAAGAGAAATAGAAACACAGACTACGAACCAACAACTAAAGTGTCTTGAAAATGTGAGCCTGCCAGAGACATCTCTCTGCGTGGCTTTTACCGCTCACTGTTCTTGGGAGTGTCCAAGGCTTCAGCTGGGGCATGCCAGCAGGCATTGCCCATGGATGCAAATTGCTATGTCCCCAGTGACACCTGGTGGCAGAAACAGCATCACCCCATCAGCTGAGCCTTGGACCAGCTGTGACAGCTGGGAGCAGCTCCGTCACATCCCACCCCTGCATCAGTGACTGAGGGATGCTGAGAAAAAACGTCTTGCCTTGCAGGACAGGACTGCAAATCTCAGCCTCTGTAGATTCAGATGATGTCACGCATGAAGACTGGTTCGTTCTCCTCTCAGGGCACGGGTGTTGGCACTGACAGCAGCATTCTCTATTGCAACAAAAGGAGTTGCGTTACTGTCTGAACCCCTTTGATTGCGTGCTCTAAAATAGAATCCCATTAGGACAGTATTCTTCTGTGTAAGCTTACCAAATAAACAATTAGAACTCCCTAGATTCATATATTCTCATCTGTAACATATCAGTAGATTTTACTGCCTGAATCTAGGCAACATCACATTTATGTACATTTTAGTAATCAAACATTAATCAATTACTTTTCTGTACTTTGACACTAATCCTTTAAATATTTGTATACATTTGATTTTTGTTGCACATGTTCCTGCATAACTAGAGCTTCAGAAGTGACATGCATTTTTGAAGCTGCTGGTAGTTCATAGATATTTTTTTATCTTAAAGACAGAGGTACCGATTGTCAAGTGACTGAGCAGGGAAGATGCCACAGGCCACTGTGAGAGGGAGAGGAATTCCTGAGACCCAGGGGTCTGCCTGGGGAGCCAGCACAACTTAGCTTGGAAGCCTGTTTACTCCACTGCACAAATTGTTGAGGTGCTGCTCAATCAGCTCTCAAACTCCTGCAGTTGTTGGCACAGTCTTTTAAAGCAAGCCTAGCTCTTTCCACAGAGGTACACACTACCACAGGCAACAGAATTCATCTTCATTATTGCAGAGAACAGAGCTTTCAAAATGTGTCCGTTCTGTTGCTCACTGATATTATGTGTTTCTCTTACAGCTGTACTGAGAGTTGTTTCATCTGTCCTCCAACTGGGTAATATCGTCTTCAAGAAGGAGAGAAACACTGATCAAGCTTCTATGCCAGACAATACTGGTATGATTTGACACTTGCTTAAAAAATTTAGTTAACATTAAGAAATTAATAAAATAGGAGCTGAGTAAGCACTCTTTATCAGTATTCTTTATTTAATTGTTATTTCATATATTTATATATTTCACAGGCTTTAAAAGATATACCACACTTAAAATCAGCGCAGTTATCATTACCTTTTCTAGTAATCTTGAATCCATAAACTGACAGACAGTGAATTTGCTGCTTGGATCATGAATAATACTTTTATGGCAAGAGGCATCTCTTCTGTACAACAGAGGAGCTTTTAAGACCTTCCAATCCCTAACATTCTGGGCTGAGCTGCTTGTATTCACACTTACTGACCTGCTAAGAAAAAACTCAATCTGAAATAAAATCTCACTCCTTTATTCTAGCTGCACAAAAAGTGTGTCACCTGATGGGGATCAATGTGACAGATTTCACAAGAGCTATCCTAACCCCAAGGATCAAAGTAGGACGAGACGTTGTTCAGAAAGCTCAGACCAAGGAGCAGGTACCTACTTGCAGTCTGCTCAGCTCTCCTGAAACTATTCTCCTTTCTTTTTTTCTTAATTCTTGTCTAAAGGGAAATGTCAGTTTTCTGTCTCATTACCTCTACAGAAATTACCAGCTATTGAGGTTTCTTCTTTCACTTACAATTTTCTCTTCCTTTTTTTCAGGCGGACTTTGCCATAGAGGCTTTGGCCAAGGCACAATTTGAACGTCTTTTCCGTTGGATTCTAGCTCGTGTAAACAAAGCTCTTGATAAAACAAAAAGACAAGGCGCTTCCTTCTTGGGGATCCTTGATATTGCTGGATTTGAGATTTTTGAGGTATGTATAGTGGGACACAAGTTGTCTAAACTCCTCATTCTCATACAATGCTTTGGATATAAGATGACAAAAAACTAAGTTCAGAGCCACAAAAACAATTTGGTTCTTCCAAGCTGGCTAGCAGCCCATGGCCAACACGCATGCTGCCCCTGGATGCTTGCCTTCCCTTGGGCAGGAAGGGCTGGGGGCTGGCAGCATGCTCCTGCTGGGCTTCTGTGCAGCTCAGTGTTTAGAGCCAGGGTCTCCTTGCTATGGTTTGTTGAACAGGTCCCAATACAAAGATTTACCACTTGAGAACTTACTGTAAATTTTCAAGATCTCGTATAAGAAAAATATTTGAATTATTGTAATACGTAAAAAGAAACAGAAGATAGCAAACTTCATCTTGTCATTAAGTTCCCTCTTGAAGGTTTCTTTCTGACATTAGAAATTCACTTTCTTCCTCTTCCCAGATCAATTCCTTTGAGCAGCTGTGCATCAATTACACTAATGAGAAACTTCAGCAGCTTTTCAACCACACGATGTTTATACTGGAGCAAGAAGAATACCAGCGAGAGGGCATTGAATGGAATTTCATTGACTTTGGCCTTGACCTGCAACCTTGCATTGAACTGATTGAAAGACCTGTAAGACTATATCTCTGTGGGTGGTACACTGCATAGGGGGCATCGGGTCACTTAGGTACCAGTACAATAAGGGAGCCATTTAAACTATTTCAGATCCGTTGTTGCCTGGGAGGATTTGTAACATAAGGGATCAAGAAGGTGGTGCGTGCTCTCTGTCTCTGCCTGTGACGATACTGATCTGATATTGTTCACATTGCAGACCAACCCTCCAGGTGTCCTGGCTCTGCTGGATGAAGAGTGCTGGTTCCCCAAAGCTACCGACACATCCTTTGTGGACAAACTCTGTCAAGAACAAGGCAACCATCCCAAATTCCAAAAGGCCAAGCAACTTAAGGATAAAACTGAATTCTGTATATTGCACTACGCAGGAAAGGTACTGGACAGATTGAGTTATTTTGACTTGGAGAACTTTGATTCTTTGATGCCCAAATGGTAAAAAAGAAACAGTCCAGTACCCACATTGATAAGGGATGGCTTTAATTATATAATGTATATATAAAGTGCTTTAATTACATAACATATGCTAAGCTCACATGAAAACAAAAATAACCAGCACCAGGGTTATTGAAAACCCAAGTAGTTTGGATTCCTTTCTAGGAGGCAGACTTTTTAAAAGCAAGGCAGGCGCCCTGCCACGGATGTGGCTGCAAAAAGCTTTTCAGATGCTAGTACATGTAAGAATAAATACTCAACTCAGCTCTCAACCATAAAAAGCTTTTCACATTATTACTATTGGTATGATTTTGTGTTAATACAGTGCCCTGTGTTCTTGGACACTCCAGATTTCTTAATCAAGGGCAGATTTTTGACATAGCACCGTTTCCTGCAGGTTACCTACAATGCAACTGCCTGGCTAACAAAGAACATGGATCCGCTGAATGACAATGTGACTTCTCTGCTGAACCAGTCTTCAGATAAATTTACAGCAGATCTTTGGAAAGACGGTATGAAACGCAACTCTAAATCTGTAACGTGGTTTAAAGGGAAAAACTTCTACCAGAACTTTTTGACAGTTGTACCTTGCTGGCAGGATCAAGTGTGAAAATGATAAGCATAGGAGAGACTGAAGTAAGAAATGAGAATAATGTGTTCTAAAGACATATTTATGGAAAGCATCCTTAGATAGTTTTAAGCACTATCAAAAAATTCCTTACTTAATATTATTTATCAACAGAATAAAAATTATTCATTACACTGTTATAATATTGCTAAATATGTGATATTGTAGAGCTCATTTAATATTGTTGGGTTTTATGAATTACTTTATGCACTCCTCTCCTGGAAGTCCTCCACAGTTCTCTCCAGAGGTTTACAATCTCAACTAAATTCCATCAGAAGAGTGTCTGTATGCAGAACACTCTGTTCTTAAAAAGTTTATATGGATTGGTAACACATATACTACAGCATAAATATTTAATACATGGACATAAATGTGCATGCAAACACCAGCAAGGTGGCTCTGAATTAACAAGTAACAGAGGGAGATGATTAGCTAGACTGAGAACCACCTGGTAACAGATGGGAGTCAAGAGATGATGTTGTTCCCAGTTCTGACACTGACTTACCAATTGGATATTTTACAGAAGGATGGTCTTTTTTAGAGCAAACATAAATATATTCTGTGTATTCAGTTGCTCCATTCTGTCACTAGTTAAAAAAGATCCTCATTTTCATGTTAGATAGAAGTAGACTATTTACCCAGAAGGCTCTTCTAGTACTTTTGTTAGTACACTTCTACCGCATCAAAAATATATAGGTCCCATTTGGGGAGCTGCAGTTTAACAATGCCGGTGACAGGTGTAACATGAGGTGAGGACCATTTATATAAGCAGTTCCATTCATGCTTTCTTTTGTATTTCAGTGGACCGGATAGTTGGGCTGGACCAAATGGCCAAGATGACTGAAAGCTCACTCCCTAGCTCTTCAAAAACCAAGAAAGGCATGTTCCGTACTGTTGGCCAACTCTATAAGGAGCAGCTAACCAAACTGATGACCACGTTAAGGAATACCAATCCCAACTTTGTCCGCTGCATCATTCCAAATCATGAAAAAAGGGTAAATTTCAAATGCTCAAATTTTCAGACTCTTAGTACATTGTTCACATTGAGCTGTTCACTGTACCAGCACATCACAGAGCTGAATGGTATCTTCAAACATTGCTATGCAGCTGGTAACACTTTTGTAAATTTTTGCTGTGCTAAAACTACTTTCTGTTCTCTTGTCAGGCTGGCAAACTCGATGCCCATTTAGTGCTGGAGCAGTTGCGCTGCAATGGTGTCTTGGAAGGTATTCGTATCTGCCGGCAGGGATTCCCCAACAGGATTGTCTTCCAGGAGTTCCGGCAGCGGTAGGAATCCCTCACTCAGTCCTAACTTTGGGTTTAACAGTGGTGCAATACATATTTCTCTGTACAAAATAACCTGATGTGTTTCAACCTCCCCAACATCTTTTGGCAGATACGAAATTCTTGCTGCAAATGCTATTCCTAAAGGATTCATGGATGGGAAGCAGGCTTGCATACTGATGGTGAGGAAAGCATTTTTTATCCTATTGATAATCCTATTGATAATTTTCTTATATAAAAGCTGTTGAGAGTGAACAGAAACAAGAAGTAATTTTTAATACCCTAAACCTCAGCACTGGAGTTAACAAATATCCCTGTTTTCCTCCAGATTAAAGCATTAGAACTTGATCCCAACTTGTACAGAATTGGGCAGAGTAAAATCTTCTTCAGAACAGGCGTTCTGGCTCACCTGGAAGAAGAGAGAGACCTGAAGATCACAGACGTTATTATCGCCTTCCAGGCTCAGTGCCGAGGCTACCTAGCAAGAAAGTAAGAATATGTACTAACAAAAAGAATGTCTTCTGCAGCAGAGTATCTGCACTAGCCTTTTGTGATATTAAGACTTAATAACTTGACTTAATATCTTAATTTAAGATATTAAGACATTTTATTATCTATTATTGCATTGCATTAGAACGCAGCTTGTGTCCAATAAAGGACTCACTTCCCGCCCAGAAGAGGCTTATTAGTATAACTGCAGGGAAGCAATTACATTGTGAGGCTACTTACACCCCCTGTACAGTATGCTTTCTGAGGCAGTGACCCATCATTTAAACACGTGTTTGTACAAGAAGGAGAAGGAGCATCCGAGCCTACGACTGGAGCCTTATGCACTATTACAAGTAGCTGCACCACAAGCATTTGTAAAACATAAAATAATTTCTTACACAGCTTGGGCATGAAGCGCTGATCATCTAGCATAATCTCAGTTAATGTACAGCACAAAATTATTAATAATAATGCCCTTTTTCTGCACACTACCAAGGCTTTCAAATTGCTGAGCAAAGACATTTAAATATAATAGGTTTCAAGAATGATCATCCATGCAAATTCTGAGTACCTGTGTACTCTGGAAAGATGAACACATCCAGAACTACATCTATACTTTATGGTTTGTGCATACCTATGGAGTGCAAACAGCCCCCACAAAAAAGACTAAAATACCAAAAAGAAAAACAGAGTTATCACCTTTCCTCAAGAAAGCACAGACACTATTTAAGTGACAAAAAAAATTGTGTCAGACTTCTCAAACCATGTGGCTGATCAGCAGACTCTCACACCAGAGTTTCTTTTCTTAATGCGTATATCTTGCAGACACCCTGTATTCTCAGACTGAATGAATTTGCTTTATGTTTTTAACTGCAGAGCCTTTGCCAAGAGACAGCAACAGCTGACCGCAATGAAGGTTATCCAAAGAAATTGTGCTGCTTACCTGAAGCTGAGGAACTGGCAGTGGTGGAGACTGTTCACTAAAGTGAGTGACTGCTGTTGGTGAATCTCTCTTCCGCTTTCCAAAAGAAATGAAACGCACAAGGTACCAAGGCATATCATGTCAGGCACACTCCTTCTTCCAAAGTCCATTGCAGCTGATGGCAAAAGCCCAATTAGCTTCACTAAATTTTGGGATAGAGATACTCCGGATAGTTATATAATGTCATTAACATTGAAGTTAGTTCTAACTTGAGAAGGAAACAAACTAGTTAAGCCGACATTCATAAAAGATTTTCATTGTTTGGTGATTTTTTTTAATTGCCAAAAATTGAATTATTTCACAAAGGTGGATAATGAGAAGACAGAGTAAAACTGAATTCTGTGAACGTGCAGAGTTATGTATGTATGGGGGACGCAGTAGCTCAGGAGTTCCCTCCGTGGGACCCTGAACACCTACCCACTAGGCACCCAAACACATTACTTCTATTTTCCTATGAAGAGGCCTGGTCTTTTTTTCCAGAATGGCCTCAGTTTGGATTCAGAAAACTGTTCCTACTTGCACTGACAGCAACCTCCTCTGCAACCAGAACTAGACAGTAACACACACCTGCGTGTGCACGCTGCCTTTCCATGCAGCAGATGTAGCTTTTATACATTATCAATGGATGAAAAATCGACAAAACCAGGCTTGGAGCCATTCAAAAAGTGGCACTGTTGGAGGCAGAGGTGCTTACAATACTCCGAGAATTAACCCAGAGATGGCCAAGAGCAGCACTGCTGAGGCTCGTTAGTTTAACAATGCTTACAGGAGGCTTGGCTGGACAACATTTGTCCCGAGCAACGACAGGCAGTGCGACCATTAGCGCCAGGCGGCCTGGCACCTTGAAGTAACATAAATACTGACAGGAAACTTTCTTTAAAAAACTTTTTATTTTCAGGTGAAACCACTGCTGCAAGTCACCCGCCAAGAGGAAGAAATGCAGGCCAAGGATGAAGAACTACAAAAAACTAAGGAAAGACAACAAAAAGCAGAGAGTGAATTGAAGGAGCTGGAACTGAAACACACACAGGTGACGTACAGCTCTGAGCCTCTGGGAAATGCCATATCCCCTGGGAAACAGCCATTCTTTCACCATTTGTAGAGCCTATTACAACAAAAGTGTCTTTTCTTTGTACTCACGATTGTATTCATGACATCGCTGGACAGCGATAGTCCAGAACTTTTGTTCAGTGCAGACAAACTGCCGGTTACTTCAGTAGAGGCCTCACGCCCACACCAGAGCCTGTGGCAGAGCCGCCTCCCTGTGCACTGGAACTACCTCGTGAAAAGCCACCGTGGGGCAATTCACAATCCAAGTCTTAACTTCCTATCCATTTCATTTGTGTAGCTTTGCGAAGAGAAGAACCTCCTTCAGGAGAAGCTTCAGGCAGAAACCGAACTGTATGCTGAAGCTGAGGAGATGAGAGTCCGTTTAGCTGCTAAGAAACAAGAGCTGGAGGAGATTCTGCATGAGATGGAGGCCAGAATTGAGGAAGAGGAGGAGCGCAGCCAGCAGCTGCAAGCAGAAAAGAAAAAAATGCAACAGCAAATGCTGGTAAGGAGGCATAAGTGACACAATAACTTGTATCTTGCTGAGAAAAAATGGAGACTGGCAACCCTCAGATCCTATGAAAGTGCTTGCTACACAGCCCTCTGTGCCATGTGTCTGTGCCACTGAAGTAAGAACAATCGACACCCTCTTCTCCAGAGTTTTTTTCTTCTCCATCTCAGTTTTAAATCGTCTTTTCTATAAAGAATTATTTTAACAAATCTTTTCTTCTAAATCACCAAGCATTACAGATTGTCTAGTTCTTAACAAAAGAAACCAAGTCCATAACGTACCCGCCCCCTCCCACAGTAGCAAACATTAAGCATTTCCTACATTTTAAGCAGTATTTTATTTCCAGAATTCATGTTTTGTGGGTTTCTTTTTCCCACAAAGGACCTTGAGGAACAGCTGGAAGAAGAAGAAGCTGCAAGGCAGAAACTGCAACTTGAAAAAGTAACAGCAGATGGCAAGATAAAGAAAATGGAAGATGATATTCTCATAATGGAAGATCAGAATAACAAGCTAACCAAGGTAAGCGCTGTGTGTCCATTTTCTTACTTTGTGAAATAGCACGAGATGAGAGAAAGCCTTCTCTTTCGCCAGAACAGGAATACTCTTCACTATATAGTCTAATGTGTGTACAGATTCAGTAGACCATCAGTCCAGCCTCTGTACCCGCCCCCTCTGATAATTTATCCATGCTCATTTAAACAATCCAAAGCTGTGTAGAACTACTGGTTTTGAGGCCTGTTGTGGTAACAATATCTTCAAGCAAAATACCTACAGCAGTCAAGCACAATCAGGGGAAGACTTGTCTTCTTGGCCCCAAGCAGAATAAATAATTCTCATAGTTTTCAATTAATTTCAAACCAAACTTCATGATTAAAACTGGAAGCAAGCATGTATTCCAATACTTTTTGAAAAGGGATGCTCCTCTGTACTTACCAGCCATTAGAGTGAGTACAGGATTCTAATAGCAGCAGAGAATACACAGTCATAGAGACCACTCCTCAGCTCCCCTCTAACTGACAAATTGAAACCTATCTCTACATTCTCAAGAAATACAGCATAAAAAGACTGTGTCTTGCAGTTTTTTAGTTGGCCAAGAGTTGCCTCACAGTCACGAGTGACAGACACTTTTGTTAACTGTACGGTATTTTATTTTTCTTAAGGAAAGAAAACTCCTTGAGGAAAGAATAAGCGATCTAACAACAAATCTTGCAGAAGAAGAAGAAAAAGCAAAAAATCTTACAAAGCTGAAAAACAAGCATGAATCTATGATTTCAGAACTCGAAGGTAACATGAACAAAAGTGGTTTCTAACAGGGGTTTTTGCCTTGGTACACAACAAAAAAACCAAACAGAATCTGGAGAGAAATTCTGAAAAATGTGTAGGGTATTTTCCAAACTTCTTATGCAGAAACCATTGTGTACATGAGAGTCACCAAAACCCCAAGCTACATAAACCATAGATACCTTTTTTTTTTTTTTTACACACAAAAGAGTAGAGGAAGAAAATTGGGGAAAAAAATAATGTTTCTTCTGGAGAAAGATAAATAAATGATTCTTTGAGGTGGCTAAAAATAAGTGATGACAGTAAAGTATTGCATGTTGCTTCAGAAACACAATGACTTGTAGTTAAATGTATGGCCTCACTAGATACTAGAACATTTTTTTTTCCTAAATTCAAGATCAGATTAAGTACTCCTTGCACTAACACATGCCCATGACCAAAATCCTTACTTTTTCAGTGCGACTGAAGAAAGAAGAGAAGAACAGACAAGAACTGGAGAAAATGAAGAGGAAGTTGGACGGGGAGGCAAGTGATCTACACGAGCAAATTGCAGAGCTCCAGGCACAAATTGCTGACCTGAAGGCACAACTAGCCAAGAAGGAGGAAGAGCTGCAGGCTGCCCTAGCCAGGTATTCACTCCTGAATCTGCGCACAGGTTGAAAACTCAGGCTAGAACACGTCTCTACCCAGACACTGAGATGCTGTAGCCATGAATCTCATTTCTCAGTTACATCCTCCCTTCGTGCTTTCCCTATTTTCCAAATTTCCTTTTGCAGAAAATAATCACACTATTGTTTGCCTCTAGACACATAATCTTGCCTCCAGTTATCAATGAAAACTCCTCTTCCCAATGGCATTTGCAATGCTGTCAAGAATTAAATGCAACAACATACTTCATAGGCAAAAGGCAGAAAGTAATTAAGAGTCTGACCTTGAGCCACTCCAGAGTCTCAGTGGATTTTCTGTATAAATTTAAGAGGGACAACACTCAACCAAAACTTTTGCTGAAGTAGCTGATCAGCATATCCTGGCATTGAGTCCTGATAAGTACAGCTGCAAGATCCCTTTTGCATCAGTCTCTCCACTTTCTTTGGTACTTTCTTACACAGAACCTTATAAACCTTTAATTTCTGTATACTCATTTCCTCAAAGATTTTTATATATTATGTATTTTACATATATATTTATGTATTTTTTAAATATATAAAATGAAATACTCTCTTTTCAGGCTTGAGGATGAAACTAGTCAGAAGAACAATGCCCTCAAGAAGATTCGTGAATTGGAATCTCACATCTCTGATCTCCAGGAAGACTTGGAGTCTGAGAGAGCTGCAAGAAACAAAGCAGAAAAACAGAAGCGAGACCTAGGTGAAGAGCTAGAGGCTCTTAAGACAGAGCTTGAGGATACCTTAGATACCACAGCCACCCAGCAAGAACTCAGGTATGGAGATATATAACACAGGCCAAAAAGAAATGTCACCAAGCACAGTACAATACTGTCTAGTACCTGTGCAGTAGTGCTATTTTCCAGTGACTGGAACACTCTTATCTGCTGTTGCTCCACCTGTGTGTGTTACCTTCCAGAGCAAAGCGTGAACAGGAGGTCACAGTGCTGAAGAGAGCTCTGGAGGAGGAGACTCGAACTCATGAAGCCCAGGTCCAGGAGATGAGGCAAAAGCACACTCAAGCTGTGGAAGAGCTAACAGAGCAGCTGGAGCAATTTAAACGGGTAAGCAGAAATCCATCTTATTGAAAACTATCCACTACATAACATGGCTTCCTTTTATAGATCACCTTCTTTACTTCATCCTTGTAGGCTAAAGCAAATTTGGATAAGACCAAACAGACACTGGAGAAGGACAATGCCGATCTGGCTAATGAAGTCAGGAGCCTGAATCAGGCCAAACAAGATGTGGAGCACAAAAAGAAGAAGCTGGAAGTACAGCTGCAAGAGTTACAGTCCAAATACACCGATGGAGAGCGTGTTCGGACAGAACTCAATGAAAAAGTTCATAAGTTACAGGTAGGAAGGAGTTTGACCTTTTCCTGTGACACCTTGGTCTTGAGAAGACAAGTTTATTCTGTTCTGTGTTCTGTATATCTGGAGGAATCCTGGCTCTGTTGACTTCAGACAAAATGCTCATTTTTTTGGTCATCTTTCTAATAAGAAATAACTAAAGATTGTTTGGCAGATGTTCAATGTCCAGCAATACTAGTCAAGCTTATTGTTACAACTCTGTTCATAGCAGCAGTAAGCTTTTCTTTATTATTTTAAGTTAGTGGATAAATAAGACAATATAACGAAATGCATCAACTTCTGTCAAGCTTGGGAAGAGGAAGAAAAAAAACCAAAAATCCCATTCCCCTTTGCAATTCATTGAAAAAGAGTATACTAGCATTGCCTTATCAATACGACTAGGTTTCGATATATAGTCATAAAATACTAAGGTAAACTAGACAAAAATGGCATTAGACCTTGGGGGTCTTAATACATAGGCCAAAAAGACTGTGTGTACAGACACTGCAGAGTTTGTGTGTAGGATTTGGTTCCACAGGACTTAAATCCCACATATTGTCCAGAAAAATTATGGCAAAATTGTGAATTCCAGTTAAGCTAGAAACACTGTTGGTGCTTGAGGTGAACCAGAAGCATAGGAGCACATTAAGATCCTGTTCAAAGTTAAGATTTCAATCTAGAGGAAAATAAAGTTTGGAGAAAGATTTTGAAATTGTGCAAAATAACTGAGTTTATTCACTGTGGTGTCTCACAGGTTGAGGTTGAAAACGTTACTGGTTTGCTCAATGAAGCAGAAAGCAAGACAATCAAATTGACCAAAGATGTTGCAACCTTAGGATCTCAGCTACAAGATACACAGGTAAACTTACACCCAGTAACAGCTCACCTACGATATTTATAAAATGCACTATAAGAAGACCTAAGCTAACGACTGTATTGTCGATTGATGTGGTGACTGTAGGAGCTGCTTCAGGAAGAAACACGACAAAAGCTGAATGTGTCTACCAAGCTTCGCCAGTTAGAGGATGAGAAGAACAGCTTGCAAGAGCAGCTGGATGAAGAAGTAGAAGCAAAACAAAATCTGGAGAGACATATTTCAACACTAACAATACAGGTATCAGTGACATAGCTAAATCGCTAGCTCCATCACCAAGAGTTCTGTCAGTAATTCCAAAGGTTTCAGATCTGTAGAACTATCCTGGCATAGCACAGGGACCTTCAGGGAACTAGAGTTGTTAGCCCAGATGGGATCAGTGAAGCTCCACAATGGAGTCAGCAGTCTCCCTTTTCTTTAAATTGTGATGCAAGGTAGCTCCCAAGATAGTCTTGCACAGTAGGTCTGTGTGTGCATACTGGGTCTGTGGTCTATCTCATTTTATGAGGGCTGGGTGATGGGTAACTTGTCACGAGCTTCACATGGGCCAAATCAGACAAGATTTCCGGGTCTTGGCTGTCTCCCGGCCATCTTCTCTGCCAGGCTTTGTTGTCACTGCTATAAAGATTTGTCCTCTGAATTCAAATTTCAGCTCTCTGACTCTAAGAAGAAGCTACAGGAATTTACCAGCACAGTAGAAGTCATGGAAGAAGGCAAAAAGAAACTTCAGAAGGAAATTGAAAGTCTCACACAACAGTTTGAGGAAAAGGCTGCTTCTTACGACAAACTGGAAAAAACCAAGAACAGACTCCAGCAGGAGCTGGATGACCTGGTGGTGGACTTAGACAACCAGCGTCAGCTGGTCTCCAACCTGGAGAAGAAACAGAAAAAGTTTGATCAGGTATGGATTTATGGATTCTTCCTCGCTGTGTTATCCCCAAACTTCTCTGGAACTCACAGAGACTCCACTAAGTTAGTGAAGATAAGTCAGGGACAAAAAATAAGCTAAGATTTAATTACACATACACTGGTTATTTTTGTATTTATGTACATTTACCAAAAAGCAGAGAGTTTTCTCCATCATTACCAACTGACAAGACAATTGCAATAGAAAAACCTGGTTACTGACTTCCTGTATTACCATTACCTTTTTACAGATGCTGGCTGAAGAGAAAAACATCTCTTCAAAATACGCAGATGAAAGGGACAGAGCAGAAGCTGAAGCTAGAGAAAAAGAAACAAAGGCTTTGTCATTGGCCCGAGCACTTGAAGAGGCATTGGAAGCCAAAGAAGAACTGGAGAGAACAAACAAACTGTTGAAAGCTGAAATGGAAGATCTTGTTAGCTCTAAAGATGATGTTGGCAAGAATGTAAGTTTTGGGCTTAGAACAATTTCTACAGCAATAACTTAAAATAGCAGCTAACAAATAGATCATTGTTTTCAGGGTGTGAAATTCTCTGTAGCACACAAATACATTCAGCGAGGTCAGATATTTCATACCAAATTCAAAGGGTATTCCATTTGAGCCCAAATTTTCAAGAGACTTGGTGAAGTAACTGTAAGCCATCTTTACTTTTAACATGACTTCAAGCATGGAGAAGGTTTTAACTGATTTCTAAGACTGAAAAATACATTCTAAATAATTGACTACTTTATTAAGCAGCTTTGAAGTTGTAAAGTTTGCAAATCTGATTTTATTAGTTATATTTGTCTTTGCTACCAGCCCAACATTTACTTGTATAGCCGCAGCAAATTTCCACTGATGCATTGCCAATCAGTTCTTTTATTACAGTGACATGATAATATTACTTTAATACTAAATAAATTCAATTGTGATACGTGACTACCCTCTAAATGAAAGTTTGGGATAAAAAGAATCTCAGGTTATTTTAAGACATTTGCAAATGTACAAAAAATGTTAATTTACCATTTTCAGTGCAAATTAGGTCATTCATTGTCCACAGCTGGTATTTGCAAATATTGCCTATACTGCAGGTAGACTGTGTTTAACTAGAATTATTTTTATTTCTTATAACAAGTCTATTAAATTCTCATTGCTTGAAAGGTCCATGAATTGGAGAAATCTAAACGGACCCTTGAGCAGCAAGTAGAAGAGATGAAGACACAATTAGAAGAGCTAGAGGATGAGCTACAAGCTGCTGAAGATGCCAAACTCAGGTTGGAGGTCAACATGCAGGCCATGAAAGTCCAGTTTGAAAGAGATTTACAAGCCAGAGATGAACAGAATGAGGAGAAGAGAAGACAACTCCTTAAACAGGTACCATTCCCTCTTATTGCCTTTGTAAATACCTAACCAAGCCAGCTGAAACTCCCCAGCCTCATGCCATTATTAAAAGCACCTTACTATAACGAGAAAATTTGCCTTGTGCTTGGCAAATATTTTAAGTAGGTGCTTGTACTAAAAAAAAGGCACAAAACTGCCTAACAGTTTTTTTCCTGTTTCAGTAGCAGGTGCACAACTGCCAACAGATGTGCAAATTTAACACTACAACCAATCTAGTATAAAACATATGTATTGTTATTTCTGGCACAGTCAGAAGAACCTTCCCTATAATCTCTGTGCAAGTGAAAATTGACGACTTCTCATATCTGCCTTCTTGAGGTACACTGAATGGATATAAAAGCATTGGAACTGAAAACAGACAGGACACAGCCTATTTGTATAGTAATGTTGTGACAGCAAGGACAACTGCTGTAGTCAGCATCTTGTAATATACACATTTCCATAATTACAGAACACAAATTGCTGACTCTTGTCAAGAATCTTTAATTTTTGGACAAAATGTATACGTTATTCAGACACACACAGAGTGTTTAAGAGTACTCAAGGACTTCCCTAAATTTAAATTGTTTTCTTTAATTATCAGCTCCATGAACATGAAACGGAACTGGAAGATGAGCGGAAGCAACGTGGCCTGGCAGCTGCAGCCAGGAAGAAGCTAGAGATTGATGTAAAAGACCTAGAAAGCCAAGTTGATTCTGCTAATAAAGCTCGGGAAGAAGCCATCAAACAACTTCGCAAATTACAGGTATGTAATCTCACAAATATAGTTTTTCTCACTGCTGTCTTTTGTACAGCCACAATATGAAAGTTAGGTGACATCTATGAACTTGATGCCTGTTACAGAAGATGGGTTAGAGGGGGAGTTTTAACTAGACTCCCAAATTCAAGTATCTGTACTGTAATGCTCAGTTTGAATTATAATGGAAAACTTCACATGGCAAACCATTAAAATCTTAAATGACATCATTGCAGAGAGCTTCCAAAATTCTCTGGCCAACACTCATCTGCTATTGACTTAACCCCCATGAAGGAAAACATTAGATTCCCAAGTAGAGAAAGGGCTATGGGATAAAAATCTGTTACAGGGCTTCAACCCTTGACTCAAAAGCATAAAAGACTGTTCAGAAATCATGTTGTCTCTGAATTAGCATTTTCCTGTTTATACTGTAAGTCTCCATATCAACTGTTCTGTCATATGCGGACAGCAAAACAACAAAAAGGGATGTATCAGAAAGATGAGGACTGCACATGTACTCAAATATTCAGAGGAAATAAGAACAAAAATTACAAAAGCCCCAGTGTGCAAGTGGAAGCATTGCTCTTTTTGGAGTGGCATTTCAGAGCTTACTAACACGTGCTAGCTAATGTCTCCAGAAAATATAATTAAAGCAGGCATGACAACTATGTAAATGTGTATGTGTTCTATTCTGTTTTAATTTCTTTCTACTGAAATTGTAACAAAGCTAGACAAAAATAAATCTCTGTTACTCTTTTCAACAAGGCTCAGATGAAGGACTACCAACGAGAGCTGGATGATGCACGGGCTGCCAGAGAAGAAATATTTGCTACAGCCAGAGAAAATGAGAAGAAAGCAAAGGGCTTGGAAGCAGAACTCATCCAGCTTCAAGAGGTAAAGTGGGAAACTTCAAGCAGTATGAAGCAGACTACACATGACCTTCGGTAGCAAAACAGAACTGCAGTGAAATAATGTAATAACTATCAGGGATGGAAAGCGATAAGCAGCACTTATAACTTCTGCATGCTCCGTGCACTCCACTAAATTTCTTGGATGTACATCTGAGTACAGCCAGATTAAGGTCAGAAAATCACCTTTGGAGGAAGGCACAGTTCAGTAGTCTCAAAGAGAAAGGAACTGTGTGATCCAACACAAATTGTTTTCAATAGCTATCAGTTCCTGAAGTCTTGTTAGTGCTATCATTCCTACATGTATTAAATGGCAATCTTATGATTAAAACCAATAAAATAGAAACCATCTGAAAGCTGGCTAAAGTATATTTCATTGTACTTCTGTAGGATTTATGATATGACAAGACTTTATTCCATTAACGAAACAACTCATCTTATACCACTTTTAGAAAGTTTACAGTCCTGTGTATCATGCTATAACTGTTTGTCCGAACACTTACTTGCTCATCTCTTTACTATGCTGCCTCTTCCTTTTCTCCTAGGACCTGGCTGCTGCAGAGAGAGCTCGCAAACAAGCAGATCTGGAAAAAGAAGAGATGGCAGAGGAACTTGCAAGCGCTACTTCTGGAAGGTAGGAATAGAGTGGATTACCCACAAGGCTGTAAACATGCTGCTGAACTTCCCACGGCTGCTGAGAGAAGTTATGTTCCTCTCCCAACAGCTATCTGATCTTGACAACACAACATGCACACACACGGCTAGTTCCACTGAAATATCTAGTTCTCTTTTCTTTACAAATTATTTGCAATTCATAATAGTTTCAGACACATTCTCAACTGGTCAGAGCCATAACCACGCACTCATTAAATTTAAACTTACAGGACAAGCCTTCAGGACGAGAAGCGGCGCCTGGAGGCAAGAATTGCCCAACTGGAGGAAGAGCTAGAAGAGGAGCAAACCAACATAGAGGCAATGGGTGATCGCATGAGGAAAGCAGTACAGCAGGTAAAGCTCATTTCAGCACGTGTCACTTTGTATTGCAGCCAAAGCTGGTTCTGAATAAATATTTGGAGAATTACCACCCCAAATAGACACTTGTCATTTCTCCGAAAACATGCAACACTCTTGACAGTGTCTGTTCTCATCCTTGCAGGCAGAGCAGCTGAACAATGAGCTGGCAACAGAGCGCTCAACTGCACAGAAGAATGAAAATGCTCGGCAGCAACTGGAGAGGCAGAACAAAGAGCTGAGGAGTAAGCTACAGGAGATGGAAGGAGCTGTGAAGTCCAAATTCAAAACTACAATTGCTGCTCTGGAGGCTAAAATTGCTTCTCTTGAAGAGCAATTGGAACAGGAAGCCAGGTACTGGTCTCCCAGAGGGCACAGCTGTCCATTTATTGTTCCAGTTAATGACATAGAAAGTAAACAAAGGCACATGAGATTATGTCATCAGGCTCCCAATGCCATTAAGGCTTGGTAAAGTCCCTCCCTCCCTTAACATTTCTTAGACATATGGCCAGTAACCGGAGTTGTTACAGGTTCTGAGTAAGAACCCTGTTTTTGACTAAAAGTTCCCCTGCATTTTAGACTAACTGCCCAATGACCCTGCTGGGTTAATTGCCATAACACATTGTGCCATTTGCAGGATTATTTCTTGAGGAAATCACCTTGTGTTTTAGAACAGATCTCCTGGAGCACCTCTAGCATACAGCAAAGATGTATTTGTTTTGATCATAAGAACAAGACCTTTACGTTTTGCTTAGAATTTGTCTGTGAAATTCAGTCAGGCCCTTAACATATGGGTCCTTGGTGCCAGTTTCATGAGCTACATGCCCGAGGCAGGTGGAGACTACAGACCTCCCACATCACCAAACGTTGCACTGTCGCTTGCAGAGAGAAGCAGGCAGCAGCCAAGACGTTGCGCCAGAAGGACAAGAAGCTGAAGGATGCATTGCTGCAGGTGGAGGATGAGAGAAAGCAAGCGGAGCAGTACAAAGAACAGGTATCAGACTGTGTCATGAGGGTCTTAGTCTGGGGCACAGGTTTTCCTAAGAAAGGTTTTACCTTAAGAAAGGAAGATTCCATGTTCTAACTCAAAGAAGTGCCCCTCTAGACAGCAGACTGTCCGCTCGGATCCTATGCTGGGACAGCTATACAGCCCTTTGCTAGAAGACAGAACAACATAATTCTTCTTCCATGTTTAGTGAAGTGCCAAAGCTCTAGCCCTTGTCAATCAGCCAGATGCAGCAGTCTGACTGCACCATGATATATAGGACTGTGCACAACATCCTTAGTGGTATACAAATGGAGACGATGAACACATTTTGTTTTAAAATTTTAGCTTTACCTAAAGCACACAAACTTGCAAGCCAGAAAAGCAGAAGTAGGACAGTGCAGCAAAAGAAACAACAAGGCAGTGGCTGAATACAGGACCTATCAGCAAAATGAACTCCTACAAAGCAAAGTTATTTTTGCATTTTTTTAAATTTTAAGCTTTTGCCTTTGATTCAGGCCATGTTTCAGTAAAACTCTCTAGAGAAGTATGAGATTAAAATGAGGAATGTAAAGGTATTAGAACTGTTTTGAATTAAAGCATTACTCAAAAATTTCCCTTTAGGCCGAGAAGGGCAACACACGACTCAAGCAACTGAAGAGGCAGCTGGAGGAGGCTGAGGAGGAGTCTCAGCGTATCAACGCAAACCGCAGGAAGCTGCAGAGAGAGCTGGATGAAGCTACGGAGAGTAACGAAGCCCTGGGCCGTGAGGTTGCAGCACTGAAGAGCAAGCTCAGGTAGAGTGTCCTTGTTCGGGATAGCCATTCCCTCTCATTGGCAGACTTGAAATGTAGAACTAGAGAAGTGGAAAAAAAATCTATTTGAGTAAAGAACAGATGCTGACAATGCTGCAAAGCTACTCATTCTTTTTATTAGCTTGGCAGATAGAACAAAAGGCCAAAGTCATAAGGTGAAGTAAACTTCACAGACTGCAGCAGTCTCAGCATTTCACCTATGAGATGAACAACTATGATAACATGGCACAGACCTTACTTTCTTTCTAATCAAAACTCCTGTTGGCTTAAATAGGAATGAATTAGGCTTGGCTGCTTTTGAAAACACCCCTTATATAATGGCTGTATCTATCTGGACGGAAGCAGTCACAAAAGGGTAGAAATGCTTGTGCTTTTCACACTTTCACACATGCAACTCACACACAGTGATCATAAGCAGTCCTAAGCAATGTGACAAGCAGCAAAAGGCAAAGCACGTTATACAACTCTTATCCAAAAGTCTCTTTGGACTTCACTACAAAGGGATTCAGTGTCATCGGAACAAGGAAAAGATCAAAACATCCCTTTGCATTTTGTTGTTAAAACTGACTGGGAAAATATAAAGCTGTGATCAGTCAGCTACACACCTGAGTTCTCCTGCACTCATTGGGGTTTGAAAACATCAACTCCCTGAAATAAAGAGGCTGACTTGAATTATAAGGAAATTGCTCTATCTGCATCATCACACTGTAAAACTTTGCATTCTACCTAAAACCAACAGTATTTCAGGTGAAAGTAAAGCACCTGCCTCATTGTGTTCCTGAAGTGGTTTGCCAGTGTGTTTACCAGTAACATGCCTGAACCTTCAGATGTGAATTTACTTCAAAACAAAGTTAGGGATGCAGCAGCCTTTTCCATTAGCACCATCTCGGGTGTGCATGCTCCTCGCTGCTTTACAAAGGAGTGGCTGCATCCAGCCCTTTTTTACATAGAATAGCATAAGGGTCATTTTTGTTTACTCTAAATGTAATGTAATTGGCTGTAATATACTTTGTTTGATTATTTAAAAGTAATCTACCTACCTCTGATCATGACCATGTGCTTAGTATAACTGCCCGGGACTCTCTATCTCTGTTTCAGAGGGACACAGGAACCTTCGCATGACTAAGCAGGTACCATGCCTTCAAATTTGCAGCTAGCTTGTGTTGCACAAATTTCCATTTTCTTTGGCCCAAGTAAAAATTATGTGAGGTTTCTGCAAACTGTGAAGGCTTGGATATCTTGTCATTAATCTGTTTTGTCAAAAGAAACAAATATTACAATAATCTAGCTACCATCAGCCGGTCATCAGTGATGCAACTTTTTTACAAGTAGGTTATGTACTGATGTAGACTTAACAATGTTGCATTCTCACAAGCTCTACCAAGAGAGTACTTTCTTAAGTACTCTGAATTTTTCTGCATGAAAATGGTCTTTTTTTGCACCTCATTTTTGTGCACAGCCACAAAGATTAAAATTTTTCAAGTCAAATACACCATTGATTAGGAAAATCGATTAAAAGGACTAATGAATACAAAGTGTCACAGCATGTCACTAGGATTTCACAGCATTTCTTACACATATTGTAATGTGGACTCTAAGGTAAGACAAATCTAATTCACCTGAGATTTGGGAAGATCTTGCATGTGATTTATCACACACACATCGCACAATCACAGACAAAAGAGAAAAACGTGCCTTTCATTACATAGCACTCCATGCCTGCATTGCTTACAAAGAGCTATTACTTAGGCTTTGAGAGGTACTTTGCAGACATTAAGTTGCTTGCCTCCTGTTATTAAAACATAAAGCATGGACAAAGAAATTGATATTGACACTGTAACCTAGCACAACATTATATTTTATCACATTCTCTGGAGATAGGAATAATACCTGCTGCTGCAAAAACTAAAGAGCTACTGCCTTGTAATATTTGTATATCTTCTATTTTACATATGCTGGATTGGCCTGTGAATGCACAAATATTTAAAGATTATGTCTTGTCCTTGCATGTGCCTTTTAGTCAGCCTAATATTTCCAGTCAGACTCTTATTCAAGCACTACTCCAGTAGAACTTGTTCAAAGGCAGATTAAATAAAAAGATGCTGAGCAAACACTAATGCTTAAGGCTTGTCTCAACTATACACGTTATTCTCAAGGTACTAATGCAAATGACCACGAATATTATCAAACCCATGAACCTGTTTAAGAAGAACAGAATAAAAAGAGTTTATCCACAGGGACAATACCATTTTAAAGAAGCATTAAGTTTATGCAGATTGCAACAGTTTATGTTACCAAGTGATTATTGTGTGATAGAAAGCTCACTTCTTTGTAGCCAAAACTGTACTGCACAATTTGGTCAGACTCGTGCCGTTACTCCCCACCAGTGCTGTGTTCTTTTATTCACTTCAGTGAATTTCTGCAGCACAGACAGTTACCTTACAAATGACTCATGAGGAACTGAGTCCAGATACCAGGAGTCCAAGGGGGTAAAGAGTTCTTCCTGGTGAAGACTCAGATCTTCATTGACAAGAATTAATGAATTTACTGACTTATCTAGAACCTTCTTGTTGAACAAAGAAATAACATATCTGCTGTCATAAAAGAAGAGGCACTGCTGTTAGACTCTGTCAAGCATGTGCCAGGGTAGAAATGACAAACCCTTGCATTCAATACGTGCCATCAGCACTAGAACAACTTGGGATAGCTAACAGCAGATCTTAAATGAAGCTTTATTATCCAGCTATTTGCTTGCTCATACTGAAGTTTAAGGGCAGAACTGTAGAAAACAGACTACATGTCACATTTCCACCTTGGAAACACAGATTTGTGCCTCTGAAATAAGTTAGTTCAGCCAATGTTCCTACCCACCTCCATTGTATGGAAGATGGAACTTTGGACTTAAATAGTTGCTTCAGGAAGGACAACAGCGGCTTAGTCTTTTGCAAGGACAAGACAAGCCTTTAAATATTTATGCGCGATTGCTGCATCCAAAAGTGCAGAGCTGGATGTATTTAACACCAAATTAGCAATTCTGACACAACATTCAGTAATCACAAATTTCTTTTAATGCTTATGTCTGTGGTCTCAAGCCTTTACAAAGGTTTGCTTAATGAGGGGCAAGTGAGAGGCCATGTTACAAAACTGAAACGTTTTGTAGCACAGTAGCAATGGAGGCCAAGAAGAGACATCTTCTGTCTCACCTGCTCACACCTCCCCGGAAAATCAACCTTGAGGACCAAAGCGTCCCTGCCTTGGGCCGTGGCTATGAAATATAAGGGGATGGGAGGGAGATGGGAGAGGAAAGGGGGGGAAGATGGGGGAAAAAAAGCATTTTCTGTAAGCTCTTCTGCAAGATCTTTTCACTGTTTAAGTGTCAACACCTGTGTTACAACAGTTCCAAAGCAGTGATGGTCTCTCCTCTCCTTTGGGAAAGAGATCGGAGCTACTCACACCCTAGGATGCCATAATGTCAAAGCACCTGCAAAGGCTGCGTTGGTAGAACACTGCAGAGAGGGACCGTGAGCTCAAAAACGCCTGCTGACATCCGCAGCACTGCTCCCGTCCCAGGTCTCATGGGCCTTCAGTGGCTGGTGGGCTTTTTCAAACTGCAGGTCAGAAATTCAGCACAAGCTCTCTCTCTTCTTGCTCTTCTAAAGGGAGAGGAAGGATGCTCCCCTGCTGTTGTGGGTACAAGCAGCCCCCTTTCCCATTCCTTCCAGCACAACCAGTTGCAGTCCCCACAGGGGAAAACAGTGAAATGAAGAGCAGGGGGGCTTAGGGGCAGATGAGATTATTCAGATGAGCACAAGAACAGAAATCCCATCACAATTCCAAGCAACTGGAAGTCTCAACCTGTCCACAGATTACTCCTATATGCTACAGAACAGAAAGTTGTCTTAGAGGCAAACAGCTCTTGGCTGTTCTGCATTTAAAAACATCAGCCCCACAGGTCCTGTTACAAAACTCTGCTTATTTGTGAGGACTGCAAATGACCCAACACCTGATTTTTTTTTTCCTCTTACTGCAGGAGGGGAAATGAGCCAACATCTTTTGCCCCACCCCGTAGATCTGGAGGCAGAAGAGTAATTGAGAATGCAACAGAAGGAGGTGATGAAGAAATGGATGCAAGAGATGGAGATTTCAATGGAACAAAAGCCAGTGAATAAACACGCTTTAAAAATTGCACTGCAGCAAAGGGAGGGAGGGCAATATTATAGCACTGTGTAAGTCTACTCTTAGTGTCAAGGTCACATACACCCACTCCTCTGACAATGATAAAAGCACAACTGCCTTGTCTCCAATGTATAGATTGACGTTAAGAGTACTCCAAAACTTATTTTACGATGAAGTGTATTTGAAAAGGTGGGCGTTTTTTAACACTCAGAGTAATTCACTTTGAGAATATTCCAGAAAGTGAGCTCTAGTAGCTCAGATGATTTAAATCCCAGTGAACTATTGTTTACACAGGATTTGTGAGACCGTTGCAGGAAAAAAAAAAAGGCATTGGTCAGTTAATCTTTTCTTAAACTTTCATTTTGTCTTGAGTATTCGATTAATATAGGGTTTTTTCCTGGTTACTATACCCCTGATGCACCATTCACAATGTGGAAGTGCCTTTTTAATCACTTACTGAAAACTAAAATATTTGTTCAGATTAAGTCAACTGTTACAGTTTTATATGCACCATGGATGTGCTTACACACTAATAAAAGGCTATAAAAAGTACTCCAGTATTCTTGTGTACAGGTGTCTGTTGGGTGCAATACAGCATGCTCGAAGCGAACGGGGGATGCAATAGAGCTTCTTTACATCTCAGAGACTTTTTAGAAAAGGTCATCTGCAATCATTAGAACAAACCCATTTTTCTCCTCAGCAACTGCTTTTGAAGGAATAAAAAAAAAGTTTGTACACTGATTTGAATGTGAAATGACATGAGGTACTTGGGACAGGTTTGGTTACCCCATGGACACGTGGTGGTAACTGAGGTGCCCTAGGATGTACCCAGGGGCTGACAGACACGATACAGGACCTGCAGGAGACTGGCAGCATTCTGGTGCAGCAGCTGGAAAGCAGGCAGGGCTCTAAGTACCTGTCTTTAGGCAACTGAACACACCCTTGAAGTCTGCATGTATAGGGGTATTTCCAACTAAAGCCTCTAATGCAGGCTGAAAACAATTAAAACCAGCAGCCCACACTGAATGCAGTGATCCAGGCCAAGCCATTCTGCATTAAGGGATCAGCACACAGTTACTTTTTACTTTTGGAGCACTCCCAACAGGACCACAGCCAGCTCCTGGGAACTACCAGGACCTACAACAAACCCACGCAGCTCTAGTACTTTCAGATAGCAGCTAGCTTTGTGGTCACTCTGGGGCAGTAGAGTGCCGTGCACAGCAAAGCCAGGTGTAGAATTACTCTAAATCGAGTGCGGAGAGCTTACTCCATGTCTCAGACTGTACAGCAAGTGAACCTTAAGCAGTGCGACTACAGGGAGAGCAAGTCATGCAAAAACATCCACCTTGACAGCTAATGCAATCATCTTCTAAATCTAAGCACTGTTCAGAAGGCACAGAGATCATGAACTGGAGATTCAGAGTAGGCACCACGTAGCCAGCAGAATCAAAGCCCACAGAATTCCCTCTGCTCATGAAAGCCCAACTCTGTAAAGATGCTCATGAGCTGAGGGTTAAACACACAGCTTGCGAGCCTGCTTGTGTGGGAACAAGGAGACCAAGGAAGTCAGACTTCATATAAATGGTCTCAAGCACCAACACTTGGAGCAGAAACAGCAAACTGAACATGAAGACCTTCTAAAAGGAATTCATCCAGAAAATTCACATGCATAACGTTAGAGGTTGGTCTGATGGTTAGAGCACTGCCCTATCACTTGAGAAACTCACATTCTAGTCCCTGTTCTGCAAAGCTTGTGACAAAATAGGGACTCAGTTTCTTTAGTAACACCACAGAAAGCATCGTTCTGCAACAGTGGCCGAACTAAAGTCCCTCTCTGTACCATTACAGAGGTGACTGTTCTGGACTAAATTATTTTGCCAATTCCCAATAGCATATCCACTTCTAGTCTGTCTGATTAGATCTGTAGCCACATTAATAACATATCTGTAAAATATACAACACTAGCCTGGCCATGATTTTCTAACTTTCTCTCTTATCTCATTGTTGTGTCTCAATCTGACTGCAAGCCAGCTTGCTCACCAAGCAGGCAAATTCTGGCAAGATAAGGAGAACGCAACTTGTCTGGACTGATCCCTCCAGGCTACACAGTCCACTGAACTGTAGTCCCTGCATCAGCACAACTAACAAAGTAGCCCATGCACTTCTGCTCCTCAAGGGTAAGAAAAGGGTGTCAACACCCTGTGTGAGAGGAGAGGACAAAAATCACATTAAAACAGCCAGAGTTCAAGATTTTGAGAGCAATGCCAATACTAAACACTGGAAATCCCACAGGCATCTTTAGCTATGGCAGTATTTACATTCCTTAGGGTAGGAAACCATGAGAAGAGAGGTAAAATCTTTGCATATGATTCACCAAAACAAACAATGTCTTTCAGCTTTGCTGATCAGAAACAGATGAGAAACAGGTAGCAAACATCTGTGCATAAACCAGTGACAACTTGCAAAATAACTCAAAATGAATCAACAACTAGTGTTCAAAATAAGCTTTATTCTGCTCCCCAGTTAAGCCAGCTTTGTAGATGGCCTGAATAATGACAATAATCTGTGGTTATTTCCTGTTCCAGAGAAACAGATGCATTAAGTGGCTGTTCTCACAGCATTTTCTAAAATAAAATAAAAAATTAAAAAAACCAAACCCAAAACCCCAAAAACAGAAAAAACACCCAAAACAAAACACAATCAAAACCAACAACAAACCCACCCAAACCCATTTATGCCTTCTTTTGTCAAGTAAGCTCTCCTCACCCCACTCCCCACAAAAAAAACCACAAAAATTGTTTAGTCATTATTATTTTTGCAAGTAAAGGCTTCCGTAAGGTACATTAATAATGTGAGTGAACCTACTCCATTTAAAAACCAAACCAAAATGCAGCAATATTCTATGGGGGATAAAAACTGATTTAAAAATAATTCTCTACTCATATACACTTGTCTAGCATAAAGTACTTTTCAGATTAAAAAAAAAAACATTTCTAAATTAGTAAGAGATAAAAGAATATTCTCAAATAAAAAAATTAAACAAGACAAAATTCACTAATACCCAAGGCACATTAATAAAGGGAGGTTTGGAAAGCAGTAAAACCCACCATTGAGCTGTTAGAGCTAGGAATTTAGTCAAGTCTCTTGCTTCCTACAACAGCCAGGCTTTATGGGCCACAACATGGCAAAAAAAGATGTCTACAGGCTAAGCTAGTCTAAAGTCTCCTACCTTGCCGTTAGCTCTGGGATCTCCCGAGTATTCTAAGCACTAGGCATCTTCACCTTTAACCACTGACCTGTTCTTAATGGCAAATCATTGCTTACAGAACCATCTCACCACTACAGAAGGAGGTTTTTGTGTAGCAAGATTCTGACCAGCAAACACCCCACAAAGCAGCTTCCCCACAGAAAAACACCTTTCTCCACATAAAAACACTTCCCTGCAGCACACAACACCTGTGACAAAGCCGGCACAACCAGAATCGAGGCCAGAACACCATGGTGCTCTATTAGCACCAAAAGCCAAAGCCCGAGGAGCTGCCTAGGCAATACTGTCTCTGTTGCAGGTAGAGGGACAACGGCTTTGACTGGCAGTGTCAAAAGAGTTGTCAAGGAGCTATTTACCGCAACTGATGTAGGAAGCAATTCCAAGTTCTGCACTGCTGGGCAGCTTTGCTTTATCACCCACAGAACCCAGCCGAGCGGCCAGACTGGGCAAGGCTACAGGAGGCCATTGCCAACTGCAGCTCCTCGTTCAGCTCTCACCTACCCAGAGACTGTGCCTGATTGCTCATTGATATTCTCTTTAAAAATAAAATTTAAAATACTTTTTGTTTTTTCCTTTTACAAAGCCAGATAGGATTTTCATAGCAGCATCTTGACAACACTCTGAGAGGGATGGCTCATTGATCCCGGAGTATTTGAAGGCCGTGTTCCAAACTCCAGTCGTTTCACTAACCTGCAAATACAAAATAGAAGTTAGTGCATTTTTTGCTCAGTTTTACCATCTCCAGAGTAACTCATCACTTCCAGAGTATACCACCACTCAGCTTGAGAAATCAACAGATAAAAGAATATCACTCTGAGCGCTAAGTGAACCTATTACTTACCTGGGCTGAGTTTGCACTGTAACTTGGGGCTCCATCTTCCTCTGAGAAGTGAGAAGCTATCTTTTACAGGTGTTGGAATTTCAGTTCTAGCATTACAGCAGTGGATGTGCAATCAGCTGCGTGATATGTAAATGTACGGCCCTTGAGGCTTTCTCTAGCAGCTTTCATGAGGTTTCTCCCCAGGCTGTGATAGCAAGTGCAATGTTGAGCACTCCTTCCACACAACTTCAGGCACTGGTAACAAGACAAACCAGTATTCCCAGCACAAGGGTCTAGCTGAATAACTAAGTCTGGAATAAACTGTACTATAGGCACTTATTTTACAGAGAATCTAAAGAATGTGCAGTACAAGATTGGCAGGGTTTAAGCAGACACTGAACTCCAAGTCGCAATAACCTTTCTGATTTTTCTTCATTTGTTTAAAAAAAGACAACTGGTTCAAATATTCAGACAAATTTATAAGATGAGACGGGTAAGTTCCTGTCAGTCGTTCCTTGGAAACACATCATAGCAACCATAAAGCATTCTGATTGAATGAACCCATTATTTGCCTTTTTGCCCGTTCTCCCATAAATGAGAATCTTAACTGTGATTAGGGAAGTCCCTACATGCCATAACGTTCCTGAGACATCACTTGTACAAGAACACAAAACAAACTGAGTCAATAAGCAGGAGCTCCTCTGTTGTACTTTGTCCCATTTAAACACGGGGATTATAATAAAATACATGTACTACATTTGCTTTGAATTTGTGGTTTTCAAAACTTAATTACAGATAGTTTTTGAATTTCAGCAGCTAGTGATTCCAAATTTTAAATTGATCTGAAAGATTCAAATCATAATCCTGCATAACTTAATTTCATATCTTTTGGAAACAAATCTGTCTCTACTAAAACAAAGATATAATACCAAATAGAACAGTACCAGCCACTAAGTTCCAACACCAACAGTTCTCACTAAGACATAACAGCAGAGAACAGCACTCACCCTGTATCACACAGAGGCTGATGAGGACTCAGGCGTGTTTCAAGGACATCTCTGTTCATGTACATGGACACTGTGGTTCTGTTTGGAGACTGGTCATACACAAAGTTTCGGCAAGATGCAAGTTTAGACTCCAAAGCCTAATGTAAACACAGATGAGGCAAGATATCAGCCTTCTCTTTCACAAGATGGCATTGTGGCACACCAAAATGGCATTAAGAGTGTCTGGGTTGTTTTTTTTTTGAATGAGTTGTCTCATAGAGGAACCTGCCAGACCCCGGTGCCACACAAGTTGTGAATTTTTGAAGAGATGAAGCCAGTTTTCTCTCTAAAGCTGAATCTCTGTTTCTGTAGGGGAGGTTAAAGACTTGATGCTGTTCACCAGCAGGAACACAAAATCTTAAGCTTCCTCAGGGAAATTTTAACATATTTTTTACAGGCATCACTTTTTAGATGACTAATTGTTCATTTCAGCTATTTTCTTCCCTAGACACATATTCCATTGTATGTACCAGGTGGTACAGCTGAGGGTACTGAGCCGCAGACACCCCATTCACCACCACATGCTCCCACCCTAGATCACTCCACCTTATCAGTTCTGCAGCTCAGCCCATCGAAAAGTCATATGGATACTTGTGCCAACACAGCATGGGGCATATGGGACAAAACAGAAGGAAGTAATGGGGGAACACTTTCAGCATCAGCACTACCTTAAATGTCAAACTACAGCTTAGCATGACATTCAGACCTTGCTCAAAAGACCAATGGACTCTTAAGGCAAACATCACCAGAAGACCTCTAGACAGCAGACACCAGCCTGCTTTCTTCTCTGCCTTTCTGGGGGCAGATCCCTTCTTAATTTACTTGTTATGATTTATTCTTTCTGCACATATGCTTTCAGAGATTTGTAGAGAAAGATCTTATCCCCATGTGGATAAGATCTTAGAAAAGCAGAGCAGCGTCCATCATCATCTGGGGGTTGGTCAGAAACATACAAAGTCCAGACCAAATTTCAAGGCCACACTTAGCTAACCTGGGGGCAAGATTCTTTCCAGTCTCCTCCGAACAGCAGCGGCACAAATAGTGCTGGCTGCAGTTTCAGACAGCTCCACCTTCCCAAGAGCAGCGGCTAGCAGGTCATCACTCACCCCCACTTTTCGCAGCAAGTCTCCCACGATGTTAAGTGCAGATATTCTTGCAGCAGGTGTGAGAGGGGCTGCACCATAACTGTCCTCAAGACCTGCAGGGCAGGTTAAAGAAGGACACAGTTGTCATTTAAAAAAAAAAAAAAAGCTTTCACACTGGAAGTCAGAAGACAGGCTGACATACAGAGCAGAGGAAACATCAAATATCTTCACCTTTTTGTATCTCACCTCCAGATCTTTCACATCCATTAGGAATATGAAGCACTGTCTCCCTGAGACACCTCAAGTTACACTGTCCTAAGCTAAAGTCTCTAGACATGCTGTTGCTTGGGTTTCTAGAGATCCATTCTACCAATCTACTCCGCATCTCTGTTGCTGCAGTGGGACCAGAGGGATGTGTCCTCAAAGAGGGCCATCATCTCTCATTTTACTACAGATCTCCAAATCCTCTTGCTTTTACAGCGGCATTAATTCCTCCACACAAAACCTGTAATTTTAGTTTTAGCATACTGAAGCCCACATTCAAACTTTGCTAGTGCTCAGAGTTATTATTAAGATGAAAGCAGAGATATAGACATTTAGTACAGACAGCTAGGATGACTTGTCAGTGTCCTGCTGTTCCAGAGTAAAAAGAAAGCCTCTTTCAAAGAGCACCAACTCTCACAGAGAAGACAACTCAAGTTAACATGAGTGTGACATAAAGATCACACTGAAGCTTTTAAAATCCTTCCCTAACTTAACCCAACATCTGTGACAGTTGTGAACTAATAGTTAAGTCCCAACAGCTCATCTTATCCCTCACAATTATTATTATTGGACAGTTCAAGTCAAATGGAAATGAACCACCTATGAATAAACCCCAAAAATCATTGTCTGTGAATATTGAGACCACAGTGACGGGATTTAGGTGTATTTAACTGAAACACTCAACTCTGCTCCCTCTTCTCATTCCCCCTTTAGTGAGAAATCATAGTAAAAACAAGAGCACGAAACAGTATCTCTGTGCTGGTTCCTTGTCAGTCACCTCTCCTAAACGCCGCAGGGGTGGGCATGCTGACATTGGGTGTCCGGTGTACCGAGGGAGTTGAAGGCACAGATAAGGATGCCTGAACTGCAGTGTCTGTTCTTTCTGTTTCCAGGGTAGTTCGCATTGGTGTTTTGGGTTTCTCCTGTTTCTGCTGCACTGCAAGCTCTTGTCGTAGATCTATGAAGGAAGCAAGACAAAGCAAACTTTTGGAGTATGTATCCACAAAGACAAAAAGCAGGTAAGAAAGTTTGTCTGCTCAAAAAATTGTTCCCCTCATGGAGGTGAAGTCAAGTCACTTATCCCTGTAAAGATTACTCCAGGCACATGTTCAAAATCTGGACAATCACTAAAGGCTTTTCTAGGATTGTGGCTCAAGATGTTTTTGCAGTTTTAGCTCAGTTGCTATTACCTGGCTTTAATTTTCACACCTTTTCACAAGGCTCCCTTTGAGGCAGGAAATTAACTCCTTTCCAAATGTTACATGCTAGTAAGTAGAGGCCCTTCAAGACTGAGGCTAGACAACTTGGCACACCTTGGCTACATTCCAGCTCCCTGCCAGGTTGAGATCCTACCTACTACACCCTTTTCTCTTCTACCCTGGTTTCCACATGAAGGAAACCTGAACTGAGGCCAGGCACAAGCCACACCATTATCAAGCCAAAGGATAGAGCACTTCTGTCCCACAGCCTGGATGCAGCTTATGGAGACCACTCAAGGGCACAGAATCTGAGCAGATCTGAAAATAGAAGGTGTTTTTCCAGCTCCCTGGTCTCTCTTCTCACCCAGACTTACAGGTATCAAGAAGCTGGCACATGAGGCTGTGATTCAAAGGCAACTAGAAGTCAGTCACAGCCCTCCTGTTTTACAGACCCATTAGTGTTTCATTGACCCCGCTTTTCACAGGCCAGGAAACAATGAGGTTAATGGTTATTAAAGCTGACCTTCATGGGTTACAGGAAGCCAGACCAGCATGTGCCCCAGCTGGACTGGCTCTTCTTAACCCTGTAAGGCCCTGAACCATCACCACAGAAGGCCAGAACAGACTTTTGCTTCTGTGAGCTGCTCTGGAACAAGGTCAGGAGTTCAAGGAGTGGGTGGGAAATAGTCTTTAAGCCTCCTCATTTTCTTTTACATTTCAGACGTCAGATTTAAAAGATGCAAAATTAACAGTCAACCTCTAAGATATACAGAGAGGACTGAACAAGCCAGGAGGGAAGAAAGGAAAAGACGGACGTAATTTCTGTCTAACCTCTAGCTTCATCTTTCAGGCGCTGCACGGACTCCAGAAGGTTTTCTTTCTCATCCAGCTCACTCTCCAGAAAAGCATTTCGTTCAATAGCCTGGTTTAAACGCTGTTCAAAATCCTCCAGAGACATTATAGTGGCTCTGAAAAAGGGTGCACAAGATGTCAGTACCAGATCCTTCAAGCACACGGAGGAACTCCCTCTCCCACAAGAAAAAGGATAATCTTGTGATTTTGTTTGGTTTGCTTTGTTCTACTATTATATTTTAGCTTGTAAGATATGAAAGAGTGCAGTGGGAGGAGTGGAAGCGAAAAAAAGACTTATTGCATCTCCCATCTGCCACAAACCTCTTCATCACAATCATCTCCTAGTTCAGAATGGCAGTGCTAATGGGCACAGAACCACCAACAGCTCAGTGACACCATGCTCACAGGACAGAACAGCGGGAGAAAGAAAACACAGAAGGTGGGGCACCTTTTTGCTCTTTCCAAGTCATCATTCGCTTGCTCAAGTTCTCGAATGTATTTCTGAAGTTGATCTTTAATAGCTTTTGTCTGTGCCAATTCATCTTCCAGCGCAGAGATTTGCCTGTATCCTTCTGAATGCTGCATTTCAATCTTTTCCTAATCAAAGGCAAATCAAACAGCGTATCAGGGACTTGAAAATGCACGTTCTCTTTCTGTGGTATTGTTTGAGCCCCTTTAAATGCAGAAGTAGATACTGTGAATCCTTTTGAGAAACATCACCTTATATATGGTAAAATGCCAGAGCAGCCAATTGCTCACATAGTTCTGAGCTGCTAGCAGACAAGAGCTCTTCTTGTCACTCCTTATCAAAGAAGGGTACTGGGGAGCAGCTCTCAACCTCCACAGTACAGGGAGCAGTGAGACTCAGCATAATTTCTGACGCCCAAGAGCTTTAGTAACATGCAAAGCAGGATGCAAGAGAACCCACTTATTTTCTACCCTAATATTAAAGCCATGCAGTACTTCAGAGCCTAAATAAAGAGAAAAAATATATATATATTCAAGCATGACACTGTTACACACTGCTGTGGAACCAGCAGGATTCTCCACTGCCTCTATGGTTTTACTAGCCCAAAGCAGGTTCAGAGTTCCAGATCACAAAACACTGCAGGAGCAGTTATGCAACACGCTTTGGGTGTGAACCTGAAACAAACTCTTGTCTCCCTGTACAGTAAACGTACACAAGGGTACATTAAAGGCTTAGCTTTTCTCCATCAAATATCTCTCTCCTGCTATTGCCACTATATGCAGAGCTAGCTCAGTGTCATATGACAGGGAAAGCTTCACAGCACACCATCTACTGCAACACTTCACACTCCACCACCCTGCTATCAGATCACTTCAACATGCCAGAGATTTTTTTTGAAACTCCAAGATTGCTGTGTAAGTGGCATTCCTGAAGTGCTTTCTCCATTCAAAATTTAAGTACAACACACTTGAAGTCACTGAAAACAAATCCATGCACTGGAATTTGAAAACTATGGCATGTAGTCTAGCATGACTGATAATTTGAAGACAGATATTTTAGCACATGAAATGCACAGACAAGGAGGACGGAAAGGGATATCCATTCTGAATTAAGAAATTTTATGTGATTACAGTGTAGGGACACTACTATAATTCCAGAACTCTGAAGCATGGTTAAATGCTGGATTTAAGAGTCCCCCAGCTCTAAGAAGCAGATTACTTTCAACTAGCTTTTCAGGACTCTCTAAACAAACTCTGAAGTGTTATTTCTATTTATTTTTAGGTAGTGTGAACGCTGGTTTCTGAAGGAGGAGCAAACACACACAGTCAGCTGCTCAGCTCAAAGCCACAAGCTGTGTGGGCCTGACAAAGTTCACTTGTGCTGACCTAGATGCACACACCAGCCCTTGATGGGGTCAGTTAACACTGCTGCTCAACAGCTTCATGAGTTCAATGCTTTGCTCTTGAACTGATTCAGATAAAAGACCAAAACTGCAAGGTTTGAGTCTTTGTTTTCAGCCAATTGTAATAAACTATCAGCTGATCCGGCCATCAATGGAGTCTCTGTTCCTTCACTGCAGCCCGTTACTGCAGTTTTCAGGCTGCCTGAATAGCCAATTGTTAAAAGGTTTCTTTCAAACAGAATATGTTTTAATAGAGTTATCCACTGTGAAGAATAATTTAAAATTTTCTTAAATATGTTTACCCTCCCCTTTTTGAGGTTTGTGTTGTTTTCTACTATTTTCGTTCTTAACTACTTTGGCTGGTTCATTGTCCCCTCCTCCCATCACAGCTTCCCTAAGGAAAGCAGCCCACACCCTCCTCAATTAAAGGTTTTATTTTTGTCAGACTTAGGCCTTTGCCCCAAACCCATCAGCTCCCATGGGGTTTTGTGGCTACATGGAACAGCAGACAATATTCCACACAACATGCAGAGCATTTAATACTGCTAAGGCACCAATGCGACAAAGATCAGTGCAACACAACAAATACAATGAAACAAGCCTTGGAGGTTTTGCTGCCCAAAAGTGCGGTGGGGGGAGAATCATTAAGTTGGTGCTAGAGGGACAGAACACCTGCCTGGAATGGAGGAGTATTTCCTTAAGACAGTAATTTGAACAAGTTTAGACAAAAGGCATTGCAAACCCGGACTGATCCAGTGATTACACTTATACAAATACTTTCACTCCCATTAGCTCATTATTGCATCCAATTCAGTAGAAGAAGTCTAATTAAATCAATCTCCGCTTCCACAGATACTGACCTAGCCCTACAAAAACAGCACAGCGTTTTTTGGGTGACTATCCTTCACCTTTAAGTAAAAGGCCAACAAGATCAAACTTTAAAAAGGCACACCAATTTCAGTGAATTTTTTTTTTCCAAGTTCAGGAAAACTTACAAGTATTTCCTAAACCTGTGAACCAGCACAGGGGACTAGCAGCATCTTTAGTAAGACTGAAATGAGGCAGACTCATCACATACTCTAAATGATTAATGAAAGCTTAGTGATTTCTTAAGTCACTCTGGTAAGAAGTTCCATCTCAATAAGTTCATATCCTTTATGTTTTATAACTACGGAAGTTAGTGCTTTTCAGCCAGTTCTGAGTTTCACAGGCCAACCAACTGTAAAGTGGACAAATTATTCTTCCCCAATTACAGACTCAGTAATGAAACCAGGACTTCAACTGTTTTACGCATTTCAGTTCTATGTGTTACCCACTGCCTGCTGCTTCCCAGCTTGTCTGGAATGCCAGATAATAAATACACATTATATAAAAAGGGTTTAACACTACTGAGTTTTCTTATGTAATGCAAGAACACAGCTGCAATGTTTGTGTTTTGATTGTTCTGCAATACTATCTGTGTCCACACAATGCAGGCAGCAAGAAAGCTGTGAACAATAGCCGTAAGTAGATGGAAGAAGGAATAGAAGAGCAGCTCTGTTATGTTCATGTTGACTCTGCACTCTACTGCAAACAATTTTTTGCCATCTCAAATCTACCCTGATGCATACACACAACTTGCAAACAGGGGTTCAGGCACACTGTCTATATGCGTCACCCACTCTTACCTTAACTGACTCCAGTTCCATTCGCAGACGATTGTTTTCGGACAGAAGATCTCTGTTTCTGGACTCCGTTTGCTGCAGCTGAGTCTCCAGTTCAGCTTCATACTCTCGACTCCCTTCTTGGAATTCACGCAATTCCTCCTGCGTATTCTCAGCACTAGAGAGCAATTCCAGCAACAGAACTCATCATAATTAAAGTAAAAATCTCTCTTGTACACTCAAGGTAAAAAAAAAATACTGTCCTTTAACATAGAAGGGTCTATGCCCTTCTCCAACACATATATTCAACAGGAAGAGAGGACAATATGCAAGCATTTCTCCACCAAGCATGGAAAACCACACCACAGCAAACTGGTAAACAAATTTTAAAAGCCCAAATAAACAGAAAAATCACAAAGTCTATGTTCACACTATAGGTGTTGAGGACACGTGGAGCTTGTACATTGTCCACTGCCATCTGCATATCTAATCTGTTATTCAATTCAATTATTTATTTGGAAATATTAATAAAGACATTTTCAATTAATCATAAAAAATAAGACAGAAAGATGGAAGGAAAGATCTTCTTGTACTCTTAAACAATTCTTTTGAAATAATCCTCCAGGAAGCTAAACAAGCAGTACTGAAAGCTCTGAACATCTGGTCTGAGAAAGGACCCACAAATATCTGCACAACTTCAACACACCGCCCTACTCAAACCAGAGCAGGGACTAAAACCAGCAGTGCCACAGCAGCAGAGATTCACTGCTCAGAGTCCTTCATGTTTATTTGAGCTGCTGTAGTTTATGCAGAAGCATTGCTACTGCTACCTCTCAAGATAGCTGAGCCACCTTGAATTTACTCCTCTATGTGGTGCTATGTCTTTGCACTGAGCGTTATGCACCCTGTTGAACAACTTAAAGGAATGAAGCCACTGCCTTACCATTGCTTGTATTTCATAGCCAACTCTTTCCAGTATCTGGTTTCCTCTTCCACTGAGCTGAAGCAATGTCCTTCTGAGTCTTCCATGATGAGTTCTCAAAGTTTAAAACTCCTGTTTCATTTCCCCCTCCCTGGAAAATTAAAGAATCGTGCATAAGAACTAACGCAGTGAGCTACCTCAGTACTTTTTGCTGCAGAGCAGTGCACAGAGCACTGAACCTCAAACTCTAGCTGCAGCTGTGTCAATGCACACAGAGCACAAATGAAAGAGAAGACATCTCAGGCACAGCTTCAGCTCCAGAGACAGCGCAATTAGGCAGATTTCAACAACCCTAAAGACACTTACTATGAAATTAAAGAGAAACTTCAAAGAGACACAGATAAGGTACTCAAGATACTAATTTCCTGTGTTAAGATTTCCAGGAACATCTCAGCTTTTTATGGACATAACTGCTGGACACAAATTTCTCCCTAGGTCAACATAGACAAAGCTACCCAACTTTAACCCTGAAGTGTCACAATCCATGTATGGCTGAGAGCCACAATATATCTGGATACCTCAGAGCCATGGCAGGAGAAATTCCCAGGGAAGCGAAAATGAAAGCTCTACTAAGGTTTCAGTAGGATACCACCTGGCTGGACTAGGTGTGCAGACTGCAGCAACCCAGACTGTCCAACTGTCCCTGTGCCAGCACAAAGCCAGTCACAGGACATAGTCCCAAATGGGAATGACACATAAAAGAGTCACAGGACAATCAAGAACCTGAAGTCGCTCACTCCTGCTTGAAGACTTAAGTAGCTAGACACCACAATTAAATAAATGCCCTCTGATGTGCGTGATGTGCTCTAATAAACAGGACACTAGCAAATATCACTTTATATGAGTTAGTCTTGACAATGGAGAAACATAAAACCTAGTGCTCTGGATAACCTGCCCAAGTCCAACCCTGGGTGATACAAAGATTCCACATAGACAATATCAATTTAAAAGAAACCCAATCAGGAACAGTAAATAAAGATGGAGTTGAAAAATTCATGACAATGGCAGTTGTCAGAAAAGTGTATCACTGATATCTAATGACTGAGGAAACACAGTTCTTCTACCAAGTTTCTGCTCCAGATCTACTGAGCAAAACATTCCTAGAGGTAATCCTGATGGAATAAAGGAGAAAAAAAAACCAGCCAAATCCTTCAAAGATCATTTAAATATCAATCCTGTCTTCTCTTATTTACGATAGTCAGGAAATGCTGGAGTAGACCATCTGAGCGCATCATAGCTGAAGAAAATGTCCATCCACTGCACATCTATTGAACTAAAATGCAAAAATTTATCATAACCTGTGTTAAGACTGTTCTCTCCAGAAAATCACCTGGTTTTAACAGGATTAACAGCCATCTACCTAATAACTCTGCTGAGACAAACATACATAGTTCTTACCTCTACTACAGACAACAGTATCGAGTACTCCCAAGTAGTTCGGTGAGCTAAAGTTCTCCTCAGAGGTGATTTTCAGGAGATCATTAAGCAAAGAGTAAGCAACTGTCACAGCTAGGTGGGCTGTGCCCACACACCTCAATGCACAGTACCAGGTACACACTCGCAGAAATTACACTATTATTTAGAAAGGGAGCTGACAGGTGAGGGGAAAAAGTTATTAAGCTTTAGTTTTTATAACTCAGTATTTTGACCCAAAACGTTAATTAGACAATGTTACATGTATTCCTTCTAACAAATAAAACCACCGTGTGTTGTACTGATACGGTTCCAGCAAGAAGCCTCAGTACTGCTGCTCTCTGTATGTATTTACACAAGTATGCACTGGGGAAGAGAAGAGAGGAGAAAGAGTGTGAGCAAGGAGAAGTGGTTTTCCAAATAGTAGCCTTGCCCATTAAAAAGAAAATCACGACCAAGCATAATTAACATTCTTGTCCTAGGATAGTTTATGACACATGTACTCTATTTAATTTTTAAGCGAACTGAAAGTGCCTTTGATGTTAATGAGCATGTCCTTACGCTCAAGACATTGGGTACACACACACCAATCCCTGCAGCACACTTGTGAAGAAAAAAAAAAAATCTCTTTTACAGATGAGGGACAGGGAAGGAGGGCCAGACACAAAGAAGTGATGCAGGTACAATGAGCAACCAAGAAGGACCAGCATCTGTTGCTGTGGTCAAACCACTCCAGAGAACAGCCAGCCAGTTTCCTTTAGACGGTTACTTCTCACCATACAGACAACAGGAAGTTTCTGTATTTCAAGAACAGAAGATACATTCCATTCAGGGTATGTCTGGTTTTGCTACACATTAAAATATATTTCAGAAGTCTCCAAAGAGGAATTGTTCTGACACAAGGGTATAATAAATCCCATATCTGTGTTCATACAGTCAACAAAAAGAAGTCAGACAAGATGGAGATGGAGGGAAAGACATCTTGCTCCTGAAAGCTTTCAAGCAACCCTTTAGAACCAAAAGACAGAGCTCCCGTTGGCCTCAAAAGCTTGAATATGCTCATATCTGGCTCTCATTTGTGATTTTACACTGCACTTTGAAAGGACTAAAAGAATATACTAATTTGCATTTTTTAGGATTGCATGGTCACATAGAAAAGAACTTTCCCTAACCAAGCCATAAGATTTATTTATAAGAGTTCCACAGAACCTTGATAACTTCCACAGAGGCATAAAGATGCTGTCTCCTTCGGTTTCTAAGTATGTCTCTGTAAATATGAGATTATGGACCCATTCGTGTTACCCATTTAGACTGGGCCGTTTCATGGTCACCATTGCTGAACAGTATTTATAATTGAAAATTAATTGTTAACTGCAAATACATGGAAGGACTGTGGACCTATACTTACTCCACAGAGATGAAACAACATAGCAGAGATTGTTTCGCTACTGTACCATGCCACAGGCACATGCTTTTTGTCCTCAACACACAAGGAAGACCGATTAGATTCCCTGAGCACCTGCACTACACCTTAGCTCACTCAAACTAACCAATGATACAATCCTAAAAGAAAAATTCCAAGTTTTAGACAAAGCATTAAAGTTTTTTTTTATTTTCTGAAATTTGTTTAAAAGAAAACAAAAAGCACTCACAAATATTTCTGAGCTGCCTGTAGAAAGGGTAGGGCTTTGACTTTTTCTTCCCCCCTCCCCCTTGCCTGCTCGCTTTTTAACAGCTTAAAGACCCAAGCAAAATGCCTGGAAAGTAGTTAATTAAACCAATTAGGAACTTCTCATTGTCTAGGCTCACTACAAAAGGGGAGAGGGCAAGGGGGTGAAGGAGGTTTTAGCAATGTTTTATTAAACATTGGCAAACGTGGAAAAAACTAAAAGTCACAGTCAGGCATCTCCATGGCTGCACCTTATTTGTTTTCACACACATGAAGCCAGAAGAAACATCTGGCTAAACTTCCTGCGTGAAAGCTGCACAAGTGCTGGTCACAGACATTACAAAACCTCTACATCATACAGGAAGTGGAAGCGCTCATGGGTGGGGAATGAACTTCTGCAATGAAAAAAATACCTCAGCATAAATGGTGCAGGAAACCATTTCATACAAGTGAGAGCAGAATTGCAAAATTCTTAAGAAAAAAAAAATTAAAGCCACACATTAAATTGTTGAAGGAACTTCAATTAGGAAATCAGAGTCCAAGTTCACCAAATTCATAAGGACCTCAACTTAGATTCTGTTTCAGTCCTAGAATAAAGGACTCAAAACACCCACGAATACCCAATTCTTTTTTTAAGCAAAATAACATTTTAGCTCGGTGAACAGCTTTGTAGCAATGCCTGAGGGTCTGAAACAAAGAAATTCATACTGTAATAAAAACGCAAAACAGTACCATAAATACTACTGAATTATCCCCAGCAGAGGTGATGAAGCTCCTATGAGACATTTTTGTAACTGCAAACTAAAACAAACCTCCCCTTTACTGCTGAAAAATAGCTTTCCCATCCTATGGGAGTTACATTTTGTTAAAATAGTCCTCTTGCAAGGGTCTGTAACATAATGGATGGAGCTATTTTCTTTTGTTTAAGCAATACAAAAGAAAATCACCACAAAAGAGAAAGAAAAGGCAGAGGTCAGCGGAGGGCCAGGGTTCCTCCGGAATCCCAGCTAGCCCTGAAGAGAGTTACTGCCCTCTCAGGCTCTTCTCCACCGAAAGCCTTAACTCAGCGAAGCCCTCATCTTTTCAGGCACCAGCCCAGCTCCAAGACCCCCGAGGCCCCAGGCACTCCCCAGGAAACTCCACAGTTTTCCCTCCGGAGCTGCCCGGCCGCGCTGCTCCCAGCCGCCAGCCCGCAGAGCACGAACCGGGGCGGGGGGCGAGCCAGCGGGCGCGGTTCCTACGCTCCCCTCCCCAGGAGCACCCACAAGAGCCCCTCCAGGACAGCGGGCAGAGCGGGGTTGGCGGGGAAGGCGCGGGGGCCGCAGACGGGCAGGGTCCCAGCTCCGTCCCCCCTCGCCTCCCCAAACCTGCCCAGTTACCGCCGCAGCACGAGGGACACCGGGAGGATCTACGCCGCACCGAAGCCACCCTTCCCTCCTCTACACACGGCAACGGCGCCCCTCCAGAGGGGGAACCCCAGAGCGCTGCCCACCCTCCCCTCAGCCCGCCGGGCGGTGCGGGGACCCCGGCCTCTCACCGCCGCCTCAGCACCGCGGAGCTCCACGCCGACAACCGCTGCTCTGCCTGGCCCGGCCCGACACGGCCATCCCATTGGCTGCGGGTCACGTGCACGGGGCTCTCCGCCAATCAGCGCCGCCAGGACGCGCCAGCCGGAGGGTTTGGAAACTTTCGTTACTTTCAAAAGTCGCCGGGCGGGGGGGCGGTGGCCGGTCCCGGCTCATCCCGCCCGGGCCCAGCCCTTAGCCGCAGCCCCCAGCGCGGGGAGCGGTGACCCGTCCTCGGCTGCGCGATCGAGTCAGCCACGCCAAACCCCTTCGGTGTTCGCTGAGCTACAGCGGGCACAAGGGCCTGCCTCTTCCAGGATGTTACCGGTATAAATCAGCAGTGTCCTCTTAAATACACGTTTTCCCTTGAAATGTTCTAAAAGAGGAAAAGCTTCACATAAAATATATATTTTTTTTAATTCCAAAGGCCTCTGCCGAAAGAGCAGGCAGCGTGACAGTGACCATCGCTATTTAATGTCAGAGCAACATTTTCAGACTAAGTCCCCTTGTCACAACCAAGGAGGAGGCTTCTGTGACACTGCAGCCTGTGTCGCAAGGACAAAGCCATCTATGAAATATTAGACACTGGCACTCATCTATATCTCAGCATGATGTCAGCATTCCGGAAAAATGAGCCGCAAGCATCCACAGGGAGAACAAGCTCCCTGCAGACAATGGGACAAAGCTGCAGCTCACCGCAGCCGATCAATGATATATCTGCCCGCAGCAGCAGCAGCAGCAAGGGGACTGAGGTATGCAGAGCCTTTCTCAAGTGCTGTAGGTGTGTTCCTACCCAACACTGTACACAAACACTCGGTCATTAGGTGTGTCTGGCATTTGTTTCCTGAATCAAAACAAAACCACAAATTATCACATATGGGTAGATACGCTCCAGCCCACATACATACGGCCATATGTCACTTGGTATCGCTTCACACCCCTGCAGCACGCTTTACTAACTACAGGATGATGGGTGATCACACATAATCCCAATTTCATTTACTTCTGTGATGCAATATCAGAGCAGAGCCTGACCCTGAAAAGATTTAACTGTCCAATTTGGTTGGGACTGTAACAAAGAGGAGAGATGTTTTTCTGTAAGAATATTCCACTAAGAGAAATCTATCCATAGCTAAGATTACTTTAACTGAAAAATGTGAGCAAAACAAATACACTTTCAGGTCAGGTGTTCAGCAAAATAATTATATTTTGAGGTCAGATGTTCAGCAGAAGTAAATGGAGACAAACTATTATACAACTATGAAAAGAAAACGAAATCAGGTATTTTAAAAATGGGGTTAATAGCAATTTACAGTCCTGTAATTATGAGGTAAGTTACAGGAAATAAACCACATACTATTGTAGTATGACCCCAGTAATTTAAAAATGTATATATTGGTTCCAAGTTTGGGACAAAGCACATTTTACTTAAACTCTTCAAAAAATATTTGAGGATAGTGTGAGCACACAGATGATATCAAAGGTATACCTGTGTATTTTTAGTATTCTCATCTTGAAATACTTGTAAAACACACAAAAATTCTCAGATTTCAGAGGAAGCTATTGAGCTTCTCATCCAATTCTGAAACAGTATAACATCACCCTAAAAAATGCTAGAGGCACTACTATACTCAAGCAATAAATATAAAAGGTTACTATAATTCCTATCACTGCTTTGTTTGCAAGAAGAATGAGAACATTTGTCTATTTTAAAATTAGCAGAGGAAAAGAAGAAATATTTTATGCATTTATTTCAGTTTGCTGGTTAATAATTAATAAATGGCAGATTTTTGTGGTGTTAGGGTTCATGTGCTGGTTATTTTGTTGAGAATGCCACAGATTCTTCCATGAAAGCTAAGTGGGTAAATACATATAGACTTCAAGTTCTGGTAAGGTTGCAACACTTTCATCTTTTGGCAATAAGCGTCTTATGCGAAAAAAGACTTGCCTTGCTGCAAGAATTAAATACCTCACCACAGAACCAACCACTCACTCTACGGATGGAACAGGAACTGATCTTCAATTGTCATTATAAACTACTGAACCTTTTTTTTTTTTTAATGGATTACTGATACCCATAACAAGATGTGACAAACACATGTATTAGAATATCCTATGCAAATATTGCTATCACTGAAGAGAAAGTATTTAATATCAACTAAACCCATTTCTGTCTCCTTAAAGATGTTCTATAATTCTCTGCAGTCTGTATATGCAAATTGGATTTGCATATGCTTAAGCAAGAAACAAATTCTCACTACTTTAAAACCTTTCTGATATCTTGAGCTGACAATTTTTTGATTAAACTGTCAAATGCTCATTAATAGCTCTGCCTTGTTCAGCAAAGGAAAACATAAGACCACTCGAGGCCTTGATACACTGCGGCATTACACCCTGAGCGAGCCGCAGCAGCAGGGGCAAGAGCGGATGTAGATATGAGCATTGTCACTAGGAAGACCATTAACCTTGCTGGTGGCCGCGACCCATTAGGGAAAGGTGAAATGACAACTTAGCCTAATACCCTGATGTCACTTAGGATCTAAAGATACTGTGCCACCAAAAGGTAGACCCTCACCCTGCTATGTCACTAACCTCCATCCTTGAGGGGCTCAGATACCTGCCTGCCCAGACTGGACGATATGGAATTGCTGCACAAATTTGCCCCAGCCTTCTGATGGAACTGTTAAATTGTGAGACAGAGCTGTGTCTGTAGAAAGGCAAGAAAAGTAGAATTACAAATAGAGGTAGGGTTGTGAACTATTAGTAGCACAACGATTCAAGAGGAAATAATACCACAGCGGAAAGTTATAAAATCCTAATGTGAATAAACCCCAGTCATCTTCAGTGGGTTGCCAGTGTCACCCACATCAAAAGACCCAAGTCACTAAAACTGAGACAACAGCGGAGGCCCACCCTTTTCTTGATGCTTGTTTGGCCAGCAGACTTCAGGTGTTTTATCAGGGGGTGGGGACCACACTAATGCAAAATCCAGTGGCTTGTTAGAAGCTTGTTCTTTTTTCTTAGCCTTTTATATTTTTAAGCTGCATATGTCTTACTTGGGCAATTTTTTTTTGTATGCAGCTAACGATGCCCAGAACAGCGCAGAGGAGGACACTCCAGAGAGGTCAGACACTTCTGTTAATATAAGCAAACAGCAGATTCCAGAACAGCACTGACATTTAACTGCTGCCCTCGTGCTTAGGACTATATTCTGCCTTCAAGGGAACAGGCTCTTAAAAAATGGTTAAAACTGTCCACCCCTGGCAACCTGACAAGATTTTTTGTGCATAAGCAAAAAAAAGCTCTAAGCTAAACCTTCAATACTGTGCAAGGCATCAAAAATTATTAACTAGAGGAGCCCAGTTCAACGCTGTCTCGATTTCCTCCTCACCTGCCGCACGCCAGAACCCTGAGGAACCTTCTCCGGTACCGCGGGGAGGCCAGGGCCTCCCGGGCAATTCCCCGGGGCCGGCTCCCCCCGCTCTGCCCGGCCCTGCAGGCCAGGGCTCCGGGGTGCCCGGACCAAGGCCCCCTCCCAGAGCCAGTGTGAGGGAGAACCGGGCCGCTCCTCAGCGGCACCACGGGCAGGGCCCCGGCTGTCTGCAGCGCGGCCTCGCTCATCCCCTCAGCTGCCGCCCCCGTCGCCTCAGGGCGGCCCCAGGCACCTCCAGCTGGGCAATCCTCGCAACCCCCCCACCCCGGCTCGGGGTATCTCCCGGCCCTACCCCAGCCCACAAGGCAGCAGCCATAGAGCGCTGCGGCCCCAGGGCGGGTTTAAAGCCATCACTGCCCGCCCAGCCCGGCCCGCTCCGCTTGAGGGAGGAGGAGGGAGCGCAGCGTTACGACAGCCGTCTTTGCGGCAGCGGGTTGGTTTCCGGCGCTCGGCGTCGCTTGACGGCAGAAGGAGCAGAGAGGGAGGAGGGAGGACAACAAAGGGATGTGAGGGGCCGCGGCGGCATGTGAGGGGCGGCGGCGCTGGGGGCGGCTCAGGTGAGGCGTGGCGGGTGGGGCAGAGCCCAGCCTAGGCGGGCCCGCCTGTTCCCGCAGGCCCGGGGCTGTCTCTGCCCCAGGAGGCAGCGGGGGAGCCCTCGGCGGAGCGCCGCGGCCGGGCAGGGACGGGGCCCGCTCCCCTCGCGGCAGCAGCCCGGCCCCCGGGTGGGGCGGCACAACGGCCTCGGCCCAGCGCCGTCCCGCGGGCAGGAGCGGCCGTTTGCCCCGCAGGGCTGTGGGGCTGCTTGTGGGGGAGAGTCGGGCCTTACCGTCACCCCCAGGGCTGCGGGCCGCCGAGGGCGAAGCGCGGACATACCTAGTTCACATAACTTTGAAATTTTTTCAGTGACTGCTTTAGAACTTGATAAATTAACGTTTTATACAACCTCATTTTGGGGTGCTTAGGCTTTGTGTGAATAAACGCTTCTGCTTCAGAAAAGAAGCCAAACATGTGGTTAAAGATAGCCCCGGGGCGAAGGCAGTGCTGTGGGGTGTGTGCCCTGGTTATTGCTTTCACCATTAAATGCAAAAAACTTGCAGGAGCGCAGTCTAACGAATGCAGTGCAGAGTCGGAGGGTAAGAAGGCTTCACTGCTAGTCGGAGTTTTTCTGGTACAGTGTGTCTGGGCTTTAAAAAAGTTGCTTTGCTTTTTTGTGGTTCTGTAAAGCTAAATTGATGTGGTGTGCTGTGGGGCACCTTGGGAATTAGCAGAAGTACTTGTAAATAATTTTAATAATGTAAAGCTTAGTTTAAATAATAAATGCTGGTGCTTAATACTGGTGTATCTAGTTTTGTTAGCCAGTGGAAAAACAACAAATATGCAGTTTACTTCTTCCAGCTGAGTTCAGTTGCACCTATTTTGTGTTTACTGAGGAGCTGTTCTTGAAAACCTACCTCTTGGCTTCTCTTTCCAGGAGAATGCAGTGAAAGCTTCAGAGAATTATTCCATGTCAGCAGCAATGCGTTTCTGGGACTCTGTAGCTAATGCCATGGGCTTGAACAGTGTTTTCCTGGGGCTGCCTCACCTGTGCCGCAGGTCATGAGGAATATTCCTGTACTAAACAGGAATAGTCAAGGCTATGTCCCATATGCATAGTTAAGCTTAACATAAATAATGCATATAGTGATCTAGCAGTAGTGGAATTTATAAGACCGCTGTGGCTTTTCTCTGTCTTACCTTAAAAGTTATTTAAAGCATGTGTGTTTTTTTTTTTCTCTTTAGCAGGTGGGAATAATGAAAGGAGAGGGAGATGAAAGAATGATGAACCTCTTTGTTTGGTTGTATGATGGAGGGAAACAGGACAGAGAACCTCTGCAATAGATCGTTTGGATGGCTTCAGCGACAAGAGAATGATGCTAAACCATGGCTCTGGAAACTTTCTAATTGCTTTTCTGCTGCTGAAAAGTCTTTGCCTTGCAGTGCAAAAACGGTAATTTGTTGCTTTACTGAGAGCTCAGTTGGTGTCCTGACACAGAGCGATGTGACTAACAGCAGTATGATTGCTGAGTAAAGGGGGCGAGTGGGGAGGGGAAAAAGGGGAGACATAGTAAGTACAAAATCTGCCTGGGAGTTTAAGGTCTTTAGTTGTGTTTGCAGATCTCTCATCAGTGTTGGTGAAAGCAGGCATATTGCTTTGCTTGTCAGCTTTTACTCTCTGCAGCTCTGTTTGGGATAATACACTTTTTAAGCAGCCAGTTATATGAGGCAGCTTCTTGAAAGCTCTGTATCTTCAGTTCCACCTAAAGTGGCATCAGGTGGAGAGAAATGGTTTTGAACTTGGGTAATCAATTATTAATTACTGTGTATTAGGAAATGCATTAAATTCATTTTGGAAGGTCAAATTTGTTCCAAAGCAGTGGCCTAAAGCTTTGGAGCAGTGAATTCTATGCAGGTTAGCTTTACTGATCTTGTCTGTTCTGGTGCTTCTCAAACCTTGCTCAGTTTTCATTGCTGCCATTTAAAAAACCCTGTATTTGTGTCTATGCCTTTATGTCTATGCATCTTGATATCTTAAATCAGAGTGGGCAAAAAGCACTTCTATAGTTGTTGTGAACATTTAGTTTTCTCTGTCCTCTGTTAGTTTACCCCCTTGATATGATTTCAACTTTTTTTAAGTCTTAGGCTCTTAATGCATTACTTCTAAAACTTTAATACAATTTTAAAGTTTCTATTCCAAGTAAAGGATGATTACTTGTGTACCTCTAAACTGAGGGTTTTTTTACTTTACATTGCATCCATCTATGTTTGCCCTTAAAAGAAGTAAATCTTTTTTTGCTTTGTAATTGCAGAATATCTCCAGCCTTAGTCTAACAATTTCCTGCTTTTGAAATTCTGTTTTACACACCCATTGCTATTTGGCTTATAGCTTTTTGGTTTTGCTGCTTCCAAAATCTTGCTGATACCAATATACCTCAGGCTGGCACATGCAACTGGCATGTTTCTTTTAATATTTTACATGTTCAGACAGTGAGGTAATAGTAGTCATGAGGATAACACTTTTCAAAATTTCTGTTATAATCAAAATTGTAACAGTCTAAAAATATGTTTGTCTATACTATGAAATTGTTGGTGTATTTATGTATCTGAATGTAACTAAGCTTTCGTTTTCCAGAAAGATTACATGGAGAACAAGAAAGCTGCTGTGGAATTGAAGGATGCTTCACCTCCTTGTAATGCTGGCTCTAAGCTCTTTCCAGCAATACCACTTCCTGATGTTCATCCCCTTCAGCAACAGCAAATACAGCTTTCACCTGGCCCGAAAGTAAGCTGCTGTGCTCATGGCTCTGACTCTTCTTGTAGTCCACAAAAGCATTGTGGTGGTGGTGGTGGTGGTAACTTGATTCACCCTGGCACGATATTAGACTCAAAAAGCACTGGGACGATTACTTGTCAAGTAGGGTCAGGATTTGCTTATCAGTCTGCATCTTCACTGAAGAACCCTCCAGCTAGAAGCAATTTGGCAGGCATTGCGAGCGAGTTCCCTGGCATGTGCGTAGAAAACAGTGTATCCTCCTGTCAACATCTGCCCTGTTGTGGAAAACTCCATTTCCAGTCCTGTCATGGTAACGTGCACAAACTGCATCAGTTTCCGGCCCTTCAGAGCTGCACATCTTCTGGCTATTTTCCTTGTTCTGAGTTCACAAGTGGGGCTACAGGCCACTTGGATGAGCATATTGCCCAGTCGGAGCTAACGTCACATGTGTGCGCCAACCCTTTGCACCTAAACATGGCACCTTCTGTTTGTTTAAAGGGCTCTCACTACTGCAGTGACTGCTTGAGCAAGGTTTGTACGCGTCACGTTTCTCCTTTGTTAAGCATGGTGTGTTGTTAATGTTGAAATAATGTTACTTGAGAAAAAAAACAGCTTCTGTGGGTTGCAGTTTGCATCCTTCTAGTTGGTGATGCACAGAGTCCAAATGTATGAGATATCTCTTCTGAAGATGATCTCTTCTCAGGAAGACAAGAGACTATCACAATGTTTAGCTTGCAGGGGTTCTGTAGTGTACTCAAGGAGAATTTTGTCTGGATTTGAAAGACAGTTATCTCTTCTTGACAGCTCCAATTAAAATGTTCATAGCAGTGACTCTGAGACAAGTACACTTGGGCAACTGATCAATAAATATCCATTTGTAAGTCAGCTGAAATGTCTTATGCTCTAAGAATATTCTAGGTTTGGTTTGATAGGTCGTAGTTTAATCTTCCCAAATTTTATAATTTATACTTCAATACAAATTTGATACACTTTATAACTGATTAAAACTGCTTTAATTTTAATAGGAATTTCAAGTGACATCATATACTCAACTTTGCAAGATGCCTTACTTAAACTTCCACATTCCAGATTTCCATAAACTAAACAGTGAATTCAGTATGCTTGCAGCTGCGATCACAGTTTTTGGGGGGAGGGAGTTGATTCAGCCTTGTACTCTTACTTGTGCTGATTTAACATAAGATCTTCTCTTTTTTTTTTTTCTAGAATATATTAGTACTCCTTAAAGATGGTATGTCTTAATGTGCTGAGTTTAAGAGAATCTTTCTTTGCATTTGGAAATGTAGAGCTAAGTATGCTAGGAAAGGCTCTAGAACAGAAGCTTCCTTCATGCAGTGGTACTGTTGTTAATTAACTTTGTAGAAAACATCTAAACATGCATTTGTTGAAGAAGGGAAACTGAGTATTTCTAGCATGCAGTAGTATATGTTAAGATTGTATACTAAATGAACATGTTCATTTTGAAAAAATTTCCCAACAGCCACCCAGAAACAGCCTAGTTGATGCTGCTAAAATTTGGCCAAATATTCCTCCTGCCAGTGCACAGACTGCACCTGTTCCCATCCCAATATGTAATGGCTGTGGAACCAAAGGAACAGGAAATGAGAAGAGTTTGCTACTGGCGAGCAGCCTTGGCAAATCACCACAGAAATATGGTAAACCACATTTGTTTGAAACTTGCACTTAGTGGGTGTCCTCCTCAAATACTGTTGCACATGAAGAGTTCTCTTAAATTGCACTGTTCTCTGGAAACTTCTGTAAAGTCAATAGTGAAACAATACCTTGTTTCTGTTTTGTGAAGTTGTAACTTGGATTTGCCTGTTTTGACTACCTACTTATTGTATTGTTTGCNAATATAGCTTTTTTTCAGTGTTCTAGAGAGGAAAATATTGTGTGAAAAAAAAAATGACATGGTCTTTCTACAGTGTTAGTACTGCTTCAATTGCAAAACCATAGCTAGTATGAAAGTTATAAGTTTAAAAGAAAGTCATGGAAGAATAAGAAATTGGCTAGTTTTACTATAATTTTAAGACCACGCGCATTTTCAGGTTTTTAAGGTGCAACACCCCAGTTAAGTGTACTTACACAATGCAATGCCAGGGAATCTTCTAGGAGAATAACTAGTCAACATATACCCAAACAAACAGGACATTTATCTGCCGTGCTTGATTTTATATTCTCAGCTAACTTTAATTCATATCTTGTTTTGGACATGTGATGATTCTGTGTCATTCCTGATGTTTCTTTTCCATTTTTTTTGTGGGGATGGAGTGGGTGTCTAATGTTAATTCAGAAATAAATAGGTATTGAGTGCTGAAACACAAGAATCTTTATTTGTACTTCTTAGCTTGTAATAGCAAAAACTCTTAACCTCACTCTCCTGAACTGTAGGATACCTTTGTGTTTGTTCCATACTGCCTTAATTTTCTACAATCACTGTCACTGTACGGGTAATCTCAGATTCTTTATCTAATGCACACTGTAAATTTGAACAGCTTTCATGTTTCACTTCCGTTACTGATGTAGCTGAGTTTAGTGTGACACAACTTCAGACAATTTTAATGGCACCTCAGCATTTGATAACTTTTTTTTTTAATACATTGCTTGGTTGTTTGAGAGTTTAAAAGCAAAGCTGAAGTTATCTTGCACCTTTATCCTAACTTACCAGTGACTAAATTTCGGTTTATGACTGATTGGAGGTATAGAGTTTCCCCCTTAAAGAGAAACTTTGAAAACACCTGATTTGTTTTTTAGATTCCTTAAGAAAATAAGACTGAACTTGCATTCCTAGGCATGTTGTTCTCTAAAACATGAAGGTTTTCATGTGCGAAGTTTGTAGTATGCTAAGTTTAATGGTTTTGGTATTTGGAGATTAAAATGAGCTGTTGTTAAACCTGTACAGGGTCTCCAGAAGTTGCAATAACAGGCCAAGTTCTGGAAAACTTGCCCCCCATTGGAGTCTTCTGGGATATTGAAAACTGCTCAGTTCCCACTGGCCGTTCTGCTGTTGCAGTTGTACAGAGGATTCGTGAAAAGTTTTTTAAAGGTCACAGAGAGGCAGAATTCATCTGTGTGTGTGACATTAGTAAAGAAAATAAAGAAGTTATTCAGGAGCTAAACAACTGCCAGGTATCAAAACAGCATCTGCTTGGTGCTCTTGCTTGAGAATTTGTGTACTCTGTGCTAATAGTGATTCCTGATCACTAAAGCTTTATGTTAGCTTCTGTGTTTTTTAGTGCATGAGCTTGTAATTAGTTTATGGGTGGTGGTGTTAATGCTGGACTTCCTGGTGTGATACTTGTTAACATTGAAACTGGATTCTGTTATATGTAGGTTACTGTTTTAGCTTTAGTTTTAGTATTCACAGAGGATTTTTATTTCATTCAGTAGTAAGTGGTGCTGGTGTTTCTAGTGTAATCCTTCAAACTTGTGACTAAATCATTAACCTAAACGAACTATGGTTCTGTGACCTTAACTTTTTTAATTTTCATTAGTAAATACTGTGCTGACTTAGTGAGGACTTGTAAACTGGTGGTATTGATTGGGGCACCTTTAACACTACGTATTTTTCCATCAATGCCTTTTGTTTCTTGGGTTTTTTTTAACTTTTTGTGCAGATTTCTAAGTCAGAAATTCCCTTCCCACCCCCTAAATTGCAGATATAATAACAGGCTGACAAACTTATCTGCTTATATGAAGTAAAATGAATCAATAATGAGTACGTGCTCTGTTTGTCACTCCTCTAGTTTAAATGAGGGTTTATGGAATGTTCTTAAGATATATCAGTTGTGATCTCTCACACAGAACAACAGAAGTTGTCCGTAGGCTATTGCTGAACAACTAGGGTTGAAGTTTGTTACTCATTAGAACAATTTGAGATCCACGCATTGTATTTCACATGTGTGCATTAATTTATGTAAATAAAAAGTGCACGTGAAAGCTTGTGTTTGTGTTAGGTTTTTTAAAAAATTAAATTTAAGCAAGCATGGTTCACATTCAAGCTTTTCTTTAGAGCGTATCTATGTATTTCCCCAGGTGACTGTTGCACACATCAATGCTACAGCGAAGAATGCTGCTGATGACAAACTCAGACAGAGTCTTAGAAGATTTGCCGATACACACACTGCACCTGCCACTGTGGTTCTTGTGTCAAGTAAGCGCAAAATTCAGTTTCCCACCTCAGCAGTACCTCTGTGTGTGACACTATTCTGCTTTCCAGGGGTTGTCTTTAGAATCAGCTTTAACTGAATTGCTCAAGAATTCCTAATAATGTGTCAGCAAGGGAAAAGTAGGGATGCTAACGTGAGAATATGGCTGAGTTAAATCAGCACTGGAATCTGATGTCGTGTTGTTGGTAGGTATGTGTATAAATACTGTCTGAAGTTAGCTTCACCAGCAAGCTAATAAAGTAAAACTCATTGAGTCTTCCTTAAGGTAATCTTTCAGAATGCTTTGAGCAAAATGTGTTTGATTTGTTTTTCATTCTTGCAGCAGCATACTATACAGTTAAATATGCAAGCCACTCAGCTGTTTAATTGCTGTGCCTTGGGTTTCTCCCTAAATACAGTACCAGGCGAATGCCTTGCTCATAAATTGCTAGAAGCTGCTTTTAAAAGGAATCCCTTGTCTGACACTGAGTGCTAACTGCTGATTTAAATTATGTGTGTTGAGAAGCCTTGTAGCTGTTGGTGCTTTTTCATTGGAAATTTTCAGTGGTAAATAGAACTTGTCAAGTGAGATCTGGGATTTTGCATTGTTAATTTGATGGGGTTTTTAGCTTTTTCATGTGTTTCCTTGTTCGTTCTATCTTTTCTTTTTTTTCACCAGCGGATGTAAACTTTGCTTTGGAACTCAGTGACCTGAGACATCGACATGGTTTTCGGATAATTTTGGTGCACAAAAACCAAGCTTCCGAAGCACTCTTACATCATGCTCATGAGCTTATTTGTTTTGAAGAATTTATTTCAGACTTGCCACCAAGGTTACCACTGAAAATGCCGGTAAGGTTTTTTAATTCTTAATGCAACGGACATTTCAATGTGTCAACTTTTTTTTTTCTAATTTAGAGGGAGAGCAGGCTGAAATGTGTGTTTTTATGGTGAGACATGATGTCTGCTGCATATTTGACCATTGTCTGTATTTCAGTTACTACCATGTGAATGTATGCTTTCTACTTTAAAATTGAAATAATTAAATAATAAAAGAAAAAAGTAATTAAAGTAAAATAGCAAGGTTGCATTCTTATTACTAAATATGTTATCAGATAATCTATCTTACATGCCTCTCTTTCGCTGGCAGAAAGTTATAGTAAGAAGTTGTGCATTAAGAGAGCGCTGTGATGCTTTCTTAGTAGCTTTGAGTGACTGTCTACTGTCTTCTGGGGTTTTTTTTGTCATCGTGATGATGCCCTCTGGATTGCTGTGTTGTCTGCACAGCACTCATGACTTTTTCTTTCTTTGAAATAATTTCCTGAGCTATGTGTTCACATGCTTGTGTAGAATATATAGAATTCTTGGGTTGCAAACAGTGATTCTGTCTCATCTGGAGAAGCGATCAGGTATTGATCTGTTGATCAGGGACTCTGTAGTCTCTTCTAACTTTCAAGTATGTTGGAGATGGAAGTTTAAGGATCTACCTTGGTAGGAGAGTCTTCCAAGCAAATGAATGCTGCATAAAGAATGAGTTGGAGGGAGGGGAGTGGAGGGAGAGCACCTGTCACCAGAATCAATATAAAAATACTGGTTTTGAACAAGAGGGCATTCTGCCATAATCAAATTAAAATCTTACTCTCTTTAAACAGGCATGCCATACACTGTTATATGTTTATAATCTGCCAACAAACAGAGACAGCAAAAGTGTCAGTAATAGACTCAGGCGTTTGTCAGACAACTGTGGAGGGAAGGTGCTGAGCATTTCTGGAAGCAGTGCAATTCTCCGTTTTTTAAATCAAGAAAGTGCTGAACGGGCTCGGAAGAGAATGGAAAATGAGGATGTTTTTGGTAACAGGATTATAGTGTCTTTTACTCCCAAAAACAAAGAACTTAATGAAACAAAAAGCTCTTGCTTTGTGGGAACTGAGAAAGTGAAATCTCCCAAAAAAATTAACAAGAACACAAAGCTGTGCCTCCTCAACAAAGACTCAAGTGATCAGTCTTCTGGTACCAAAGGCTCTGCTGGGAGAGGATTCCAGATTCATGGATCTGTCATCAAACCCACAAATGTTAAAAGTTTACAGGTATTGTTTTCTACCTTGTTTAGTATTCTTGCTTTTCCTCATGTTCTGAGGGTTGCTTCTGTTACAGCTTTATCTTTAAGTTGTACTATTTAATGAATAACTGTAATGAGAGGTGTATTCATCTGTTTGGAAAGCAGACAATGAATATGAGGGTTATTTTTCCCCTTCCCTGCCACCTTTTCCTCAGTTTGGAAGTACTGCTGGTACTTCCTGAGTCTCAAATCCTAGGCGTGTTCTGACTTCTGTGTTGATGTTCAATATAACATCTAGAGCGATCCACTTTGCTAGTTTTAAGGAAAACTAGGATAGATCTGCAGTGTAGCAAAAGTATTTCAACTAATTGACAGTCTGCTACTTTCAGAGAAAATAAAATATTCCTGGTTATGAAGTGCCAATGAAAATGGTATTGAAGAAAAATTTGTCAGTTATCTAGGTTTCCATCGTAAGGAAGAGGTTTGGTGCTTTTATACTGACCTTTTGTCTGTTTAATATAGGAGCTGTGCCGCCTTGAATCAAAGACCATCAGTAGAAATACTGAAAACCAGCAAGAACATTCAAGAGAACAAATTCCATCTCCTCAGAGTACCTCTAATGCAGCGCTTCCTGTGTCTCTAGCAACCAAAAAAAATGGAATAGGAGAATCATCCTGTAAAAGCAGTCAGAGGTATGTTTAAAAATAAAGACATCAATGTTAGCTACCTTTTTTGAATGTGAATTCTGCAACATAATATGCTTTTTCTTCTATTTGTTTGTAATTAGAAAAGAGACCTCTGCTTCCAGGAGTGTTACCAATTCCCCTGTAGATAAAAAAGATAAAGATGAAACTGTATTTCAGGTCAGCTATCCCTCTGCTTTCAGTAAGTTGACAGCCTCAAGACAACTCAGTCCTTTACTCGTGTCTCAGAGTTGCTGGTCATCTCGGTAAGTGTCTGTCTTCTTTGGGAGGTGAAGTTAGACTTCACCAATATTTGCATTAATTACTGACAACTGTGTATTGAGTTGCATGTGCTGAGCACATTGCACTGATTTATGTGGAGGCAAAAGGAAACCGATGGTGCTGCATAACAGCTAACAGAGGCTAGACGCAAATAGAAGAGCGAGTGAACTCTTTTTCAGAAACTTATTGTGTGGCAACTGTTTCCTGCAAACTTTGTCTTTAAAAATGCTGAAAAATCTTCAGAGGTATTATTTCATTTCAGTGTCTTTGACATTCCCAGTAGAAATTTATCCAGGCCTGTTAAATTCTTGTAGACTTACATATCTGACCTTTGCCAATTATTAAAGTCATAGGAATGAGTTTGACTTTTTTAATGTGTTAGTAAGATAGTAGAAGACTTGGTGTCAAATACATTATTAAATTGTGTGACTTTGAAACATAGTATTAATGATTTCTTTCTTCTCGTTTGTCTTCTTGTGATGTTTTTCTTGTGGTAAAATTTGTTTTGCCTGCATGTGTTAGGAAAACACCTTAAAATTGCTGTGTATGTGCACTTGACCTGTGTATGTTTTCTGATTAATTTTGAGATGTATACGTCAGAATTGTGCAGTAGCTACTTTAGCTCATAAATGTTTTTATTTTACCCAGGAGTATGTCTCCAAACCTCTCAAATAGATCATCTCCACTCACGTTTAATGTGGTAAATCATACCAGTGGTACAGACTGCCCTGATCCTTTTGCAAATGGTGCAGACATTCAGATCAGCAATATAGATTACAGATTGTCCAGAAAAGAGTTGCAGCAAAATTTACAAGAAATTTTCTCAAGACATGGCAAGGTAAAGGCTAAAATACCTTTAAGTCTGCTTTTTAAATACTTCCCTTTTATGTATTTATGGACGTGTTTGTGGTCTAACTTCAGGTGAGTAGGAATGGAAAGCTCTCCAAACACGGCTTTTAAACTTTGTTACAAAGGATACTGTGTTTTTTTTCCTTTTAAAAGAGCAGATAATTTTTGCACTAGGTTCTTAATTTGCACGTGGTCTCCTAGATCTGGTGTTCTGAAGTTTTCTATATAAAATTGTTAGTAAGTGGCTTATTGGTCATGTGGGGAAGAGACTTTGGCTTTAGCTGCATAACCTTTTTAAGCTGTAAAGCTGAATTCCTACTGTCAGCTTAAAAATTGCAGTAAAAACTGATGTTCTATTTTGAATCAGAAGTGATCAAAAATAGACATGGAGAGAGTGAATCGGTAAAAAGCAACTGTAAAAGGAGAGGTCATTTCTGCAGTGGTCCTATTTCTGTCTGATCTGTAGATGCTATTCTTCTGGCATAATCTTCTACATGGGAAGATGATGCTTGTTTTACAGGGGTGTCATGGTCTTGTCCAAGGCTTATTGCACTCCGTTCATGTTGTTGTCCTGTTGGCCATGGTTCATCACAGTTCTCTTTTGCATTGTATTTGGCTCTTGGCCAAAGCAAGAGACTGCTTCTCTTGTGCCAGCTTGACTTGGGTTAATATTTTCTGATAAATGTATAAGATGTTTTCTTCTTTTCAGGTAAAAAGTGTAGAGCTCAGTCCACATACAGACTACCAGTTGAAGGCTATAGTTCAGATGGAAAATCTGCAAGAAGCAATCAGTGCTGTCAACGGTCTTCACAGATACAAAATTGGTAGTAAAAGGATCCAAGTTTCATTAGCAACAGGAGCTGCTAGTAAATCACTCTCTCTACTTAGGTAATAAGCACTTTGGCATCTTCTTAATTGTTCTAGGATGTATTTAGTAGCTGAGAGATGTTTTAAAATATTGAGTAAAGGAATGATAGGGAAATAAAGTAAAACTTGTCTTCTGACCCGATGAGTGTTAAATACAACTAGGCTAGTTTTCAGTTTAGCACTTCTACACTACTCATATTTTAAGTTGCATCTGAAGGGACTGTATCTCTGTTTAATAGTTTCACCACTGCTCTCTCATAATACTGATGCAGCTCAATAACTCAGATTGTGCAGCTGAGTTAAGATTACACTTGACATCTTTATTTCTTCTTTCCTCCCAGAAAGTGCATATGAATTTTCTGTTTGAGGATGGGATATGCAGTTTAAATGATGTTGGTGTTTCTTTGATTCATTTTTTATAAAGAAGATGATAGAACTGGAGTGCTCTGATGCTAGTGAGAATACGAGTATTTTCTGTTTCAATTTTTTTCTTCACTGAAAGAAAGCATTAGGGAAAAAAGTTGTCTTTGTTTTATCACAGAAAGCTCTAATGAAAATAGTTCTTGGAGTGTAGAGAATTCTACAATTCAGTACTACTTGCCATTGTATAACTTACAACTTTTTTTCATTCTTGCCTTTTGGTCTATGCCTGTTCAAGATTTTTAATGTAATGACCAGTCTGGTCGCTTCTAATGCTGCAGCTTTAATGTTGCATTTTCTAGATGCTCAAGATCTTACCACGACCTATGAAAGATACAATTCCTTCAGAGGCATTACCTAATGAGTTAGCAGAAATGTTACTACTTGAACTCGCCTGATCTGAAGTATCAAGTTTTGTAGTGCCCGGGTGGAAGGGAAGGCAATTTGTCCTGTTACATTTATAGTTCATAAACTGCATCTATAAATATCTTGCCCCATTGGGCTGAAGAGTAATATTAACAGATTAATTTTGTGCTGACGTTACAAAACTTCTTTTATAGCTCAGAAGCGATGTCCATTCTGCAGGATGCGCCTGCTTGTTGTCTGCCTGTGTTCAAATTCACAGAAATCTATGAAAAAAAGTAAGTTCTCAGTTTTCTTCTCTAGTACTTTTAAGAATAACCTGACCTTGTGTGATTGTTTACAGTGAATTAGAGTAACAGAATGGAGTGTTTGGGGTTTTTTGTTAGATGTTGCAGCATATTATCTATCCAGAGGCAATGACTGTAATACTGGCCTTTCTTAGAGGGTTATACTTGACTATTTTGCATAAAACCTTAACATTTTGCATAAAATAGTTTCTAGCATATCCCTGTTTCATAAACAAATTATGCAGATTACAGTATTGTCTAACTGCATTTGTAATGTGTATTTATTTCCATTTTTTTCTTTTAGATTTGGGCATAAGTTAAGTGTATCAGACTTGTATAAACTAACAGATACCGTGGCAATCCGTGACCAAGGAAGTGGGCGGCTGGTGTGCCTTCTACCCAGCAGCCAAGCCCGGCAGAGTCCATTGGGATCCTCACAGTCACATGATGGTTCATCAGCAAATTGTAGTCCTATAATATTTGAAGAGTTGGAGTATCACGAGCCTGTTTGTAAGCAGCATTGCCTGAATAAAGACTTTATGTAAGCTGTGTATAAAATACTATAAAATCTTACCAAGTATTTGAACAGGATTTAACACTTACACTTGCTCTAGTCGCTGTTTATATGTCGACAAGAATAAGTCAGGCAGGACAGCAGTGAATTTTCTAGGCAATTCTCATGGATCAGTCTGAGATAAGATTGTGTTCTAACACAGCTGCCAAAACTGAATGCCTCTTAATTAGAAGCTGAAAGGTATGCTACCATCCTCTGGTTATACAGGAAGCTTTTACATACTAGAGATTTCTGTCAGCCTGAATTTTATTACGTAGTTATAACTGGAACTGATCGTTCTTTTTGGTCCTCCAGCTACATTTAGTAAGTGATTCATACTGGGTTGAAGGCTTCCTGAAGCCATGTATTCAGTTGTTTTATTCAACAGCAGCCAGGTTGTGCTACTAGAGCAGTTATTAGATATTCACTGTTAACGGCCTGGTATGTGCTGCTAAAATTTTAATGTAATGATATAAAAACATGGTCTTCTGAATGTTGCTTGTCTTCTGGACATTTGGTGTAGTTGTATTAATTGCTGTGAAGAAAAGATGGAAGTTGCTTGTGACTGTCCATACTGGTATTGTCAGCCAGGAGCAGTATATTGTATGCATACAGTATGATGTTTACTATGGGTGTGTAGTTGAGCACAGCCATACCGTGCTAAAGCTATGTGTAGAATGAGCATATAAACTTCAACCTCTTGTTTTTACAGTGAGCACGAGTTTGATCCAGATTCATATAGAATTCCTTTTGTGATTTTGTCTCTGAAGACGTTTGCTCCCCAAGTTCACAGTCTTCTACAGACCCATGAGGGTACTGTGCCTTTACTAAGGTATAGTATTTTAATTTAAGCTTTTAATATAAGGGCTGATAGGCTAAAGATTTAAAACTTTGTTGATGGCTGTTGTAGTGTTCTGTAACTACCTGTTGTATAAAAACTCTGGTTCTTATGTAAGGTAGTAGCTTTTATAGTAAATATGCCTTATGAAATTATTACTTTTTGAATTCTTGTTGAGCAAAAAATGACTTTTTAAATGTGCATTTTATGAAGACTTATGTAATGTGTTACTAAGATGTTGAAGCCTCCTGCTGAGGAACTGTCTTAAAATAATGACATTTTTAGGACAATTGTTGTAGTGGTATTTTAGTGTATAATGGGTGCTTTTTTCCTTCCAAAGTTTTCCTGATTGTTATATGTCGGAGTTCAATGATCTTCAAATGGTGCCAGAAGGCCAGGGTGGTGTTCCTTTAGAACATCTAATTACCTGTGTTCCTGGAGTTAACATTGCCACTGCCCAAAATGGCATTAAGGTTATTAAATGGATACACAACAAACCACCACCTCCTACTACAGGTAAATAATGCTGTTGTAAAACTTTTCTCTGAACTAGTCTTTCTGCTAAAAAAAAGAGTAGCATAAAGTAAACATCTTGTATAATTGTTATATTTTTATATAAAGAGAAACTTCTAGCTTGAATGTTGTTTTTTTTTGTCCTGTGCTCTAGCCTGTGTCATATATGAAGTGCGGTGTTTAATGGAAGAATATTAATGAAAGGTTCACTAATATGACTTTTTTTTGTAGATCCTTGGCTTCTACGTTCTAAGAGCCCTGTAGGTAATCCACAACTTATTCAGTTCAGTAGAGAAGTGATAGATCTCCTTAAAAGCCAACCGTCCTGCGTCATACCTGTCAGTAAATTCATCCCAACGTACCATCATCACTTTGCAAAACAATGCCGTGTGTCTGACTATGGGTATTCTAAATTAATGGAGCTGCTAGAAGCAGTGCCTCATGTACTGCAAGTGAGTTTTACAGCACTGTTCCTTTTAACTTGGGGAATTGTACTTGTCTCTCCAACCATGTGAATTCCTGGCTGGTATTGTTTAATAGATGATATGCAATTACCTAGTCCACCTTGAAAGAGATGGTTAACTGAACCTCCAAGTGTAATTGTCATCTCTTTTGAGATGTTTCTCTTTTGTTGTTTTTGTTCTCACCCTTCCAAAACAACTTCTGGGGAAGTTAACTCTTTAATCTAAGCCTTTGGAATAAAGTTTGAAGCTGCTGTTAGCCTGTGGCTAGTGCTTGGGTAAAAGGTTTTAATTGTGCTGTTCATCATAAGAACACAGCAAATGCTGGGTGCTTGTAAATTGGGTAGCCTGTAACTTGAAGTATTTCTGTATGAAATCAGTGGTAGGGCCTAACGTTACAAAAAAGAAGCACTATGGTCACATTAGCATCTATTTTGAACCCCAGTTGGTTGTACAATTTTAAAATAAGCAATACATGTGTGCAACAGTTGCAGTAGTATTCATGGAGGAAGTGTTTCTTAATTTGTTGATGACATATGCCTTAGTACAGAAGGTGTATGGTCTCATGAGACTGCCTTTCCAAACACTGTCTCTATTATATCCTTTATTTCTAGCCTACCTGTACTAGAACTGACTTCTAAATATCTTGTAAAAGAATTTACTAAGGATGATAGATGTGAGTGATCAAATGAAATTTTCTTTCAGATTCTTGGTATGGGTTCCAAACGCTTGTTAACTCTAACGCACAGAGCTCAAGTGAAGCGCTTCACTCAAGACTTACTGAAGCTTCTCAAATCCCAGGCCAGCAAGCAAGTTATTGTGAGGGAATTCTTGCAGGCCTATCACTGGTAAGTTATCTTAAATGAAACAAGAACAGCTCTGCAGGGCATTCTTATCAACAGTGGATTTAAAACCTGGTGGGAGAGAAGTCAGCACTTTAAATCTTAGTACAAAACTGTGGCGACTATATTGCTGCATCTTTGTGATGTGGAAGGTCAAACTTCTAATGAAAACAAAAATTAAAAGCTCTCTGGCAGACTTCACTGGTTTCTTTAGTTCTAGGTTCACTTAACTTACTGGAGTTTGAAATAGGTTGCTGTATTTTATTAGTTCTTACTTCCGAGAGGCTCTTGTCAGAGACGTGGGGAGAGTAAAATACCTTTTGATATGGTATTCTACCATTTTTCTCAAACTTTCAGGTGTTTCTCTAAGGACTGGGATGTTACTGAGTACGGGGTCTGTGAACTGGCTGATATTATATCAGAAATTCCAGATACAACCATCTGCTTGTCACAGCAAGACAATGAAATGGTAATTTGCATTCCCAAAAGAGGTATGTCCATGTACGCTTTTTTCTGTTGCCAAACAAATTGTTCTTTGACTGTTTTAAAACTGTACTAACTGAAGTATATAGGAATGACTTGCATTTTTTGATAATTGTGTGTCTACCTTCATAACTAAGTTATAAACTTCTAGCAAATAAAGAGTTTATCGTTCTAGGAACACTTATAATGGAACAGACAGAAAAGCAGCTGTCAAAATACATAAAATAATGTTCTACTTCTCTACGTAGTTAAACTTTTTGTGGAATAATTAGAGTGGATTGTTTCCACACAGCAAAAATACCAACACACTGGCTATATAATATCTTCTAAAGTGCTGATCACCTGATTATTTTGGACTTTGGATATTTAAGCTTAGTAAAGGTCTTCAATGGTAGCAGAAAATAATGTCTTGCTGTGATATGTGATTAAGCTGAAAATCGGTCACTGTATTTTCTTATTATACTGTGTTGCATTGTAGAAGTGTGTTGGTACATAGCTCTTGCTTTGTTTTTTTAATTTTAGAACGTACCCAAGAAGAAATTGAAAGAACCAAACAGTTTTCTAAAGAGGTAGTAGACTTACTGCGCCATCAACCCCATTTTCGAATGCCCTTCAATAAATTCATCCCTTCTTATCACCACCACTTTGGTCGTCAGTGCAAACTTGCTTACTATGGTTTTACAAAACTACTTGAACTCTTTGAAGCCATACCAGATGTCTTACTTGTAAGTTCTAAAATCCTAAGCTGTACTAAAGCATTTCTGAGATCTGTACAGCTCTTTCAGCAGGGGTTATTTCTTACTAACGTCACTGAGAGTTATAAACTGTGCACCTGTCATGTTAGACAGCTGTATTTAAGAAACTCTTTGATAATAGCTATTTTGGTAAAACAATTCAAGGTTCAGGATAAGTTTGTTAATAAATTCAAGTTTTCTACATTGGATTGCATTCACAGAAATCAGTGCATCAAAATTAGAGCTAAGTTTCATTAAGGGTGTGTTATACTGACTTGGAAAAAAGGAAATATTTGCCTGTTTCATTGTATTTCAGTAGTTACATAGTTTTGCTTGCTATATGGATGTCTTTCAAGGTAGCTGAGCCCTGCTACATAGCAAGTGATTGCCTGCAAGTGCTGAATTTTAGTTGCAGATTTCACTTTATTTTATCCAGACAAGGTAAATCACTTCAACAAAAGTGTAATTTCTGTTTTGTAGGTACTGGAATGTGGAGAGGAGAAAATTCTCACCCTTACAGAGGTGGAACAAGTCAAAGCAGTTGCTGCCCAGTTTGTTAAACTGCTGCGATCCCAGAAAGACAACTGCCTTATGATGACTGATGTACTGACAGAGTACAGCAAAACCTTCGGGTACACCCTGCGTCTTCATGATTATGATGTTAGCTCAGTTCCAGCTTTAATGCAAAAACTTTGCCATGTTGTAAAGGTAATCTTTTATCTTTGTAGTTTATCCTTCTAAAAGATACGTAATGTTTTGTTAAGAAATTTCCTGTTTCAGGGTACAGGTCTCAGTGTGCTTGATATTGTACTCTAGAAATATTTTATTAAGTTGGTGGTGGTGGGAATTCCAAATGGATTTTAAATGTAGCTTCTATATTCCTATGGTGTTCTCTTCATTATTTTGTAACCTTTCAGCTTTTTCTGGGAACTCACATACTTGTTTAGCAAGTAATAAGATTGTAGTATAGTTATGTATTTTAACAATACAAATTGGGTTTTTTTCCATCTGGCTTCTAACTATGTAAAAGCAATCATTTCCTAATAACTGTCCGAGTTACCAGTCTCCTAATGTTTCATGTTCCTAACCTTTTTTTGATCTACGGTTTGAGGCTTTGGCTCTGAATGTAGGTACACATGTGGTCTTATATGTGAGTGCAAAAGAAAGGTTACAGCCACACAGAGATGAGCAACTAAACCAGTGTTGCCTCAGTTCTGTTAATTTAGCAGCTGGTGTTCAGGCTGAAGCTTAGTCAAGTCCAGCTGGCTTGGGAACAAAGAGTAAAATGAAGTCTACCATGGGGAGAGAAACTGCTACACAGCTTTTGTATTCTTAAAGTAAATTTTTCCATGTAAAAGCTTCTTTATCCTATGAGCTTTTGGCTTGGGGAGTATCAGATGCTGGTATATAATATCAGCTATAGCTGTGCTTAAACAAACCCCAGCTACACAACTTATTTATAAATTAATCTCTTCCCTGTCCCTAACTTCATTCTCAATTCATTTTTCTAGGTGGTTGATACAGAGTCTGGCAAGCAAATTCAGCTGATAAATAGAAAATCTCTGCGGACTCTGACTGCCCAGTTGCTGGTCTTGTTGATGTCCTGGGATGGAACAGCCTTTCTCTCTGTCGAACAGCTTAAACAGCATTATGAAACAATCCATAGTACTTCGCTTAATCCATGTGAGTATGGATTTGTGACCTTAACTGAACTCCTGAAGAGCCTGCCTTACTTGGTTGAGGTATGTAAGCTCTTTTTCTGGTGTGTTTCATACTTGGGAAAGACATTGTGACTAGAGGATACGAAAGTATACGCTCTTCTCTTTCTCTTTTTCTAATAGGTTTTTACCGATGGTGCAGCAGAAGAATACGTGAAGCTTACAAATCTGTACGTGTTTGCAAAGAATGTAAGATCCTTACTTCACACTTACCATTATCAGCAGATATTTCTTCATGAGTTCCCAGCAGCATATAGCAAATACACAGGAGAAGTGCTGCAACCTAAAGCGTACGGATGCAGTAACTTAGAGGAGCTCTTGGGATCAATTCCCCAGGTATGAAGAATTCTGTTTTGCACAATTACATTGACATTTCTGTTTGGAGTAAAAGTAGTTATGCAACTGCAGTTTCTGTTGATTGGTGTGAATTACTGGAATAATTACCTTCTCCAAGGAGGCTTACACCAGCTATATTTTAAATAGCTTCTGAGAAATCTGGACTGTGTGATAAGAAAAAGAACATGTTTCCTTTTTTACCTGTTTTAATAAATTTTGATAAGAGGTGAGGTTGCAAACATTCTTGGCAACTTTATCAAGTGAGAGAATTCATTTCTCTCTTGAAAGAATGAATGACTGTGCAGCACTGAACCTGCATTTTGATCAGGGTAAATTACTGGTTTGTCAGAAGTGCCACATAGTGGAATTTTTCTGTGGCATCTTGCTGTCATCCACATGTCCTAAGTGCTCTAGGATAATTTTGTGACCTCGTTTATGGCTATAAGCTTTCTTTTAAGTGAATTAGTCTTTCTGGAGAGTGACAAAATGGAATTATGCAACTCCATGTTTAAAAATAGTTTTGTTAATATATACTTAGTGTGCTCTCTAGCTCTGTAGTTTTTGCCTTTGGCATCACTTACTTTGAGACAAAGCTTTTACTTGGGTAGTGTAGTAAAAATTAGCAACTCTATTTAGTTTCCTGCTAGAAATAGTGTCAGTGCAAAGCTAGATGAAAGGCAGTGAGTAAGATGCTTCAGCCTTTGAGCTTAATATGTACTGATGTTTCATTCTGCTTTTTTTCCCCTCTGTAGGTGGTCTGGATTAAAGGACATGGCCATAAGAGAATTGTGGTACTGAAGAATGATATGAAAAGTAAGCCATTGCAATTTTGAGCAGTATCGTAGTTTCCTTTTTTCTTTTTCTAAGAGGTGACTTGAGTAAACAAACCAAATGAACTTGCCTTTTTGTAGCTCGTTTTAGCTCACCTAGTTTTCCCCCTGCTGATCATGTGGATGATCATGGAGATCAACTTGCTGACAATAATGGACATACTATGGAGACCCCAGGATCCGCTTCATCAATGGAACTAAGTCTGGGAACACCTAGCAATGGTAATGCAAAATTGACTTCTATAAGAAATTTATTATCTTAGGGGAAATAAGCAGAGTAATCAAAGCAGCACGGGGAAAGCTGTGTGAGTTAGTCAATCTGAACTTGTCTAGAAATGCTTTATGGTTTGAAAGCTGTTGAACTTCTCCCAGAGAATATAGTTAGGCACGTGTCCTCTTGGCAAGGGTATCTGTTGTCCTCAGCTGTCAGGCTGTATGTGTATATAGCTACTAGAGTACTGTGTCCCGTGGATTTCAGTGCAGATACAAGCTTATAAGCATAAAGCTAATGAGAAAAGACTGTCAGTAACTCTTGAATGAATCTGAGGTTAGTTGGCATTAATTTAGTTCAATTTCAAACGTGGCATAGCTCTCAAATCCTCAGAATCACATCTGAAGGCTTCACATTTACCATCTCTGAAATTGCGACACCTTCACAGCTTACAGTTACTCTAAAAGATGTTGCCTTATTTTTGTAGTTTCTAATCAAACTGAGCAAGAACTTCTTTGCCTCACAAATACATCTCCCATTGACCTCTTGTGCGAGCCAGTTCCTTCCTGCCTACCATCCCCGCAACTGAGACCTGACCCAGTGGTTCTTGAGTCTGCAGACCTCATTCAGTTTGAGGAACGCCCTGCACCTCCCTCTGGTAAGAGTTGTATTACTTATGGAGGATAACTCATACAATTTGGGAAATAAAGCCCCAAACAAACGGTTGACTATATAAAGTTCCACTTAAATACATACATCTGTATCCATTGCACAGTGGGGTGTGTTGGAAATGCAGGTGGCTTCCGTCAAACTCTGCAGTACTGACTGTAAGCACCCTACTGTGATTCTCTGGGGTGAATTTTATAGGGACCTTATCCACCGTGAAAATTGTATTTTGCCAACTTGTCACCACAGTAATTTCATCGTGCTTTTCTGAGCACTGAGAAACTCGATGTGTGAGAATTAAATTAAACCTTCTAAATAGTATGTGATGCAGACAGAGCCAGAAGCAAACATCACATCAGCTGCAGAGGTAAACATGACACATCTTCTGCCTTCAAATTGGGCTGACAAGTTCTTTTTAAATATTTCATTGCCTGGTATTGGAGAAATATTTTTTTCCAAGAACAGAGCATTGGTAAATTGAGTTGTCTTATTTATTTTAGAGATAATGATTTTAACAGAAGAAGAAAAACAAAGGATTGTTACCACAGCTCAAGAAAAATTGATCTCTGGTTCTGTGGCATCTACCACCACAGAGAACGCGTCAGTGCCTCCCTGCCAGTCCTCTGAAACCCGACTAAACAAGGAAGCAATGGACAGCCCAGCCAAAAAGCAACACAAAAACAAGGTGAAATTGGCAGCAAACTTCTCACTTGCACCTGTAACCAAGCTTTAACTCTTTCTTTTTAGTGTGAAAGACAAATACCTAGGGACTCTGCACAAAGTGAAGCTATTTGCTAGCCCTTATGTATTTTAATGAAAGGCCTAGAAGAATTAATTTGTATTTAATGTATTCTGTGAAGATTTTGTTCCTTTTACACTGAACACAGCTGTTAGCAGAGCAGATTTTTTCTATTATTTTGAAAAAAAAATCCTGGAATTCATTAAATTATTCTTAAATTTTACAGTTTTTCATAAATGTGTTCAGTAAAAGCAAAATACTAATTCAAGTAAAATGGAACAGATTTTATTTTCTTTAAGCCTCGTTGGTGGTGTAATCATACATGTAGCATATTGTATTCTATAGGCTGTTGCTTACTGGTATTGTTTCAGACAGTATGAATAAAATGCATGATCTGTCTTTCCAAAGCTTGTTGAGAAATTTTAACTTGCTGACCTGAAATGACAGGAGTGAGGGAGTTGGTTGTACTCCAGAGAAGAAACTTGTTCTCTGACTTTTCGGATGACTTGTAACTGCAGTGGAAATTCTTTTGTCTAAAGATGTCTGTAGAAGATGATGTGGATTTCTTTTGGAAAACTTGTTTTAAATGTTTTCTGTAGCTTTCAGTTCCATTTAGGAGCTTTCTAGGACATTGATGCTTTAAGCTTCCCTTTTATACTTAGTTCCAGTCTGGTGTGGATTTGGTTAAGGAAAAGACTGTCCTGGTGTCATGAGTTTAAGATGCAGACACACATTTTATTGTGTCTAGAAATGAAATTAGGAAGATTCTGATATTTCTGAAATATGCATTTAATGCATAAATTACAGATAATGGAGCAGGTCTTATTGAAATGTTTTGTGATGGAAGGTATTGATGCTATTTCCACCTGTAAGGAAAGTTCTAACTACACGTGGAAATGCTAAGGTTGTTCTGCTTAACCTTGTTTTCTATTTTTAAGCACGTTCAGTAAATGGGAAGCTTATTCTTTGATGTGCTGGCTTTTAGCTGTGTCTGTTTTTATTCTAAAACTTACTCCTAGTGTTGGAAGTTTTTTTTTCCAGTTTGTGGTGTCTTGTGTTGGCTTTTGAAGAAGAGAGGTTAAGGCAGTGGATGACCTGAACTCTAGTTAGCAGAAGTGTCCAGTGTATGAGACTTTATACCCATGCTGGGTAACTATGGCATTTACAATGGCTTGTATTTGCCAGGCAGCAAATAAATTGCTTGTAGTATTGAAAGAACCTGTACTAGAGGTTTTCCACTGGCCAGCTGAATATTTTTAGGTGGATTCTATTGTAATATACAAGAGATGGAACACGGGCTCTAATTTCTCAGCCAACAACAGGAAATGCCACTGAATAATGGCTATAGACAGAATTTTACTAGACAGATTTTGTTATAAAATCTTTTAAATTTAGGCAAGTATTACCAGTAGTGAACTTATAGCCATTGTGAGTGCAGAGAAACACTTGGAAGTTTTTCTGAACATTATGGCACAGTATTTTGAGTCCTTAGTGAACCTCTACAGACATGCTGCTAAAGAAAGCTTACTTCGAAATTTCTCTTTCTTGGAATGTTTTTAATGAGTTAAATGCAAAAACATCTGCTTTCACCTTAAGTTTGATAAGGTTAACACTGATCAGTCTAGATCTTTGTTTCAGAAGAGCATGCATTGGAGAAAAGCCTGAATTTATATTTTCATGAGATGCAACTACAAGTCATCTGGAGTACTAGAGAAAAGGAGGTTTTTGCTTCAGAGGAAAATCTGGTATTTGTCAGTTTGAGTGTGGTGGTTATACTGCTTATGGAGGTCAGCGTATCTTTTCTGGATTCATGTGTGATTCTGATGAAATCGCTGTTTGAAAGTAATAGAATAATACTTTTGAGAAGTTGTGTTCATAGTGTAATAAAATAGCTAATTGAATTGCAATATATTTTTTTATCCAAAGGGTTAAATGAATGATGTGACTTACAGATTTAAAAGCATTACAACCATTAAATTCTTTAACAATTAAATGTACTACTTCAGATTCATGTCTCTTTAAAAAAAAAAATGTCACTGAAGCCCTCGATTTATGCACTATCTTTTTTCTTGGAATGGGAGGGAGAAGAAAAAATTCTTTTCTTAGCTGTCTACTTTGTTTGGACACTTTCTTTTGTGGCTCAAGTGCTGTTTTGCGTGTTGGGACCAAACAGTTGTGTCAATAAAATTTTCAAGCAAGCATAACTCTTGTCCTTGTCTGAAGACTTGAAAAAAAAAAACCTGTCCTCGAATCCTGAACTTGCTGTGTCACATGGAGTTTAATTATTCAGACAGAGCAGAGAGCTAAAATTTGGGATTTAGTGAAGAACCAAAGAAACACGGTACGTGGCTGTCAAAGCACTATTGTATGTCATGCTGTGGGCACAAGTCTCAAGACAGCTTTTTGGTTATTGGATTCAAAAGTAATAAAAATGGTATTCTGCCAGAAAACCTATTTTGTGTGATGAAGTTTACTGGTAAGAGGAAAAAACGAAACAACTTTGTCAGTGTAGATGGGATGAGGTACCTGACTCCAAGAACCTTGGAATTAGCTGCAATCACCTCTGCTGGCTTTGAGTGAAGGAAATTAAGAAATTAAACTACTCTGCAATTTACCTGAAGGAATTCTTGGTAGGGTGCTCAACAGGCCCACAAATGTTTCACTAGCTGTGACCTAACCCTGCAGGTCTGTCAGGTGCAGCTTTACCCAACAGGCTGGGAGCAGGATGAGGCCAGGCTCAGTCACCGAGCTGTTCCCAGTGCTGCAGCTCTGCGCTGCGATGGCTGCTGTGGTTACGGGTGGAGCTCTTGTGGCTGTTCCAGCTCTGAAATCCTGATGGCAAGGGTCTGACCAGGTTCCTGGGCTCCTGAGGGAGCTGTGGTGGAGTTCCTCCAGACTGTGCTTCGTTGGTTTGACTCCACACCCTGCCAGCGCTTTCTAAAGATGTGTTTCTACTTATTAATTTTTTTCAGATGGGTAAATGATCTCTTAAAGGTAAATCTGCTAAAACCTTTGTCAGTTAGGTCTATGTGGTGCTAGTTACAGAAGATAAGGTTACGGTGACAGTCTCCTATGTTGTCAAGTAGCTATGAGCTTTTGCATTTATGATGATTTATTAGAGCAGTTTTGATTGCCCAGTGAAACAAAGCGAGGTCATCAGAGGGGTTTTCTGGCTCGAAGGTGCCCAATGGGATGTAGGTGTGTTTACGAAAGCTTCGATACTTGTGCTGTCATAATGGAAAACTTATTTCTGCGTTTCAAATCCAGTCACCTGTAGGTGGCCCATCCAGGGGAACTCTTCAGATTTGTTTGTTAGAAAAATCAAGCACATCCTTCCAGTCAATGGAATTTCTGATGTTCTTGTTAAATGGAGACAGAAGTAGTTAAAAGGCATTGCTGCTATCGCTTGCAGCTCTCTGTGGTGCATGAGCTCTCTGTTCATGTAACTCGAAAAGCTTACATTGGAAGTTTTCTTTTTAGCTGTGGTTGTCTTTCTGCTGTAAGATAAATATCATGCTTACTGAAAAAAATCAACTAATTTCCTTCAAGTTCCTTTCTAATGAGAAAAATATTCTCCTTCATGACCCACAACATTTTCTGTGGTAATTGTTTACCAGTGAGTCCAACTTGCAGGTTCTCTGTTAATTCTTACCTGGAATTTTAATTCAGTCGTAACTGTAAAAGAAGTTGGAAATCTCTTTGGTTTTGGAGCCGGTAGTCAGGCTCTTACTTTCCAAGAGCTGCCTCTGAAAAGCCAGTAAAGACTTTAACTGCTTCAGAGGCAGGAGTATGGATAGGGTATGGGTGGAAGATGTGTATTCGATGCATTTTGTGTAGAACAAACTCAGACTCGTCATTTGAAGTAATTTACTTCAGTCTGCTGTCAATGTTTTAGTTCCAAGCAGCATGGTTTGAGATCAAGCTGAACAGAATAGCAGGAGAACTGTTCTTAACCATCTGCTTTGTTGCAAATGAAAACATGCTCTTATGCCTGTGTAGGAAGGCAAGTGTGACAAAGCCTGAATCACACATGAACTTAATGTCACCAGCCCCAAAGATGAAAGCATGCCCTAGTTACCGTCTGCAGCCCGCCATCACATGCGGCGTGATGTCAGTTTTCAGATAAAGTGCTGTTCTTTCTGGAGGGCGGAGGGGGTGCACTCATGAAGGTAGTTGTTAACTGTGTCTTGGTTAATGAGACGCTGGTAACGTGTCTCCAGGGTACAACTGGGCACAGAAAGTCTGGATGGTGCAATCTCTCTCCTGTGTATTGCCAATTTTTGACTTGGGATTCCTCAGCTGGCTGCAGGGTTATGTTTAAACCTTTCCATTTTATTCTGTGGGATGGGGGAGAGGAAAAACTTGTCTTCCATACCTCTTGTTCAGATGATATAATACCACTGATATTAATATTCCTTAGTTGACTCACAACACCAAAACTTTGTTAATATAGATTTTGATTTCACTGTTTGCTTCCCCCAGGAGGCAAGCTGGGGCAATGAGAGTGAAGCAGCAGATCAGCCCCTAGGTGGACTCGATTCCTTCTCATTCCCTGTACCTGGTCCCCTAGTCTCTGGTCCCCGAGATCTTCAGAGCCCTACGCTTCAGGCAGCATCTGTAAAACCATTCCGCTGAGCAGACCAGACAGTGCTAATTTTCTTTTTTTAATTGCAGTTAAGCCCTTCTGGCTTGGCAGTGTTTTTGATACTTGGATATGTTGAGACCTTTATCCTCTCAATGTAGAGCTGGGAACTGGCTTCTAACCTGTGCAGTGCTCTGGGCTGCAGTGAGGTTTCGGTCATCTGGGAGCATAATGAGATTGGATTGTGGACTGTCACTGGAGAAACTGTATGTTTGGTAAAATCCTTTATTTCAGTAGCATCACTGATTGCTGTCTTGCAGAATAATCCTATTTTTGAAGAGTATAGCAGCACAATAAGTGTATCCTACTCCACAACCACTAATTTCCTTCAGTAACAGGAAAAAACATATGCTTAGTATGATACAGCAGCTTCCTTTATTTGGAAACATGTTTAACTTTGCTGAAGAGATTCAGTAGGCCTAGAGGAAAGTACAAGACAACCGTTTGCCAGTAGAATTGGTGAATAGTACAAATAGCACTTCAGAATTTTATTTTTTTTTTTTTTTTGTTGATAAAAATACTTTTATAAATAAAGAAATTTTTTACAGTTCACAAAATAAATAATACACAAAAC